>QVOA01009879.1:0-30780 GCA_014825685.1 Pseudomyrmex cubaensis | reverse complement strand
GTAAATTACTTCACGTTCCAAAATATTCTAGAGTATAAAATCTAGTACGTAATATTTCGAAATTTCAAGATTAAATATTTTGCAAACAGAAAAATAAAAATTTAGGAAGTAATGTTCTTTTATTCGGAAATTAATTGCATATTTTATCGCATAAAAATTAATCTCGCGACAGCATGCGGCGTATACGCCACGTAGTGCTGCCCGTACGATCCTGGCATTACATTGGGCTCCTGATAGTATCGCTGGCGTGTCTGACACTAGGACTGGTGTCCAGAGACAGAGAAGGACATGCTGGTAGTCTCGCGGGACCTGAACTCATCCATCAAGCTCCGCATGAGTACGAATAAAATGAATATAGTATTTGTTTTTTATTTTTGATAAAACAATCGCATTTTAATTGTTTTTACATGTTTTCTAGTAAAAACGTGATAAAGAAAAACATTATTTCTAGATCGGACTCCTGTCCCAACTTGAATCCTTTCACCAAAATGCCTTCGTGTTCGACTAGTGTATCAGATGAGATTTTGAAACCGGTTAATGAAATCGAAGTATCTAAAATATCTCCAACATCTCGACGAACTGTGTTTTCCCGATCAATGAGTCTCGATCGTTCGTCAAGGCTCAGCTCGCGGGAAACAAAACAATTGTCCGGAAATCGAGATCTACTACAAGTCGAAAGGATTTCAAGATCGAAGACTCGCGTGTCTAATGACGAATCTGCCAACGGATTACAGGAATCCCGATCTAGAATAATTGTGCGATCTCGCGACGTTCGGAGCTCATACAATCCCGCCATTCGACTCTCTCAATCGCGAGATCTATCTAACCGGGCAACCGATCGTCGTTCAGCCGAGAATAGATTGTTGAATTCCGAGCGCCGTTCGGCCAATCGATTCAATAATCGCCGATTACAATCTACGAAACGATACGAGCTCAATAAAGTCGCGCAAAATCGAATAGATCAATCGATGAACCGGCAAGTTTCTCCAAATCGTCAGCGCCGCACGAATAATCTTCACGATCGTAAATCACTTTCGATAGAACGACGAATTCTAAGCGATACTAATCAGCAAGAATCTCGTGCAGGTTCAGCTGACCGTCGCGAATATCGGGATTTGACGCAAAATCGTGCTGATCGCCAATCTGAGATGCGCGACCATCGATCTCGATTTGTTGAACAACGCGCGATCGAACGTCGAGAAGCAGAACGATCCAGTCGTCGCGAGAACCGTCGGAGGACTCTCCCAAACCGTTCGGCAATCGTCTCACGAGAGAACCTCAATCTTCAAACTCGAGAACGATCTCTGAAAAATCGTCGCGTTCTTCTCGCTCGCGTCGCAAATCAGGAACACACATCACGATCTACTGCCAGGGATTATCAGGATAATCTTGTCATTCCTAACAATCGTCGATCGCTATCACGATCAATGAAACGGCTGAGTGTCAACGATCTCGGTCGTAGGCAAGCTAGATCGGTTAGTAACGAAAGATCCAGCGAACGCAAATCCTCCGAACGTAAAAATTTGGCTCGTTCAATGGAACGTCGCGAGATGCAACATGGACGTCGAAAACTCGAGAGCAAAGATCGTCTTACTGATCAAAGATCTTTTGATCGAGCAACATCGCAAACTTCGCCTGAGAATTTACATCGAGAAAGAGTCATTCTCTCGCAGAGAAGTCAAGATTCACGTAGAAATAAAGCGACTAGGGAACAATCTAGATCTATTTCTTCACGTTATGATCTCGAAAAAAATGCGGATCATAAAAGACAAGCTCGATTTTCCCGATCGGTCGATCGTAATTCGATGGATCAACGGAGTCGCAGCTCGCGCAACTCTCTAGCAGAAAGACGAGATTTAACTCTGGGACGACGAGAAAGAACGAATCGTTTATATCAATTTCGCGAGGAACGAGGAACTGTCCTTCAAAGATCCCGCAAAACTGAGCGACGAATGTCCGGGAGGAGTCTGGAAAGACAAGTTTTAGAGCGACGTGTTGCTCCAAATTTAGCGCGACTCGATTCACGATCCGAAAGTAGAATCGATAACTCAAGATCGCGTGAAGAATTTCGGACGCGATATCGACGCTTGGACTCGCGAATGTCCTATGAAAAGATGGTAAAGGAACGATCTGCTCGCGATTCGCAAAGATTGACCGGACGAAAACTCGACGCAAGATTGAATGAACGATCGAAAATGGAAGATCGACGTCTGGAAAGAAGCTTGGAATCGCGACTTTCCCGCAGAGGAGTGTTGGAAAGATCCACTCTCGAGTCACGAAGATCGTCCGAGCAAAGATCGTCCGGTGACAGCTCGAGATCGCGCGAAGAATCCAGAATAGCGAATCGACGTTTGAAACGAAACTTGGAATCGCGGACTTCTCGCAACAGGATATTGGAAAAACAAATCGCTCTCGATTCGACACAAGGATCGATCGATCGAAGAACTGACGAGAGCTCAAGATTGCACGAATCCAGAATTCAGAATCGACGTCTAGAACGAAATCCTGAATTGCGCAATTCGATCGCAATGCGAAGGATGGAGCGTGCGAATTCCAGGACACTTCTCGAGAGTCGAATCTCTCGTTTATCAGACAAGAGATCAGACTCACGAAACTTACAAGACATACGCACCGAAAAGAATATGGAATTAAGAAAGATCGTTCCCAAAACAATTGAGGATTATAGACTTCACAAGCATTCTGTTACATACGATTTTCTAAGACAAGCTTTTCTTGTGGGTCTTTGTACCGTTTATGGGCTTTCTTTCTATGGCAAAAAGTCCTCTATTGGGTAAGATGTGTCGATTAGAATTATGTAACATAGAATAAATTAATTTATAATTTAGTTTTTTAAGAAAATATTAAATTCTCAAAACATATTGTAATATTATCAATAATACAATTTTATGACTTTTTCAGCAATAATATAATGCAACAAGCGCAACGTTTCTTAGTTTGGTAAACTAAAGAAACAATTGACTACCGAAATGGCACCAAAAATTGCTACTCTCTGGACCTGTGCTTTATTATCGATCTTATTTTTTGTCTACATTAAACATTATGTTGCGATAGTAGTGTTTCCAAGACTAGAACATATAGTAATGTACAGCTCACATATATATATATATTTCCTGTAGAGAAGTTGTGACTAGAAAATATAAAATTTCCTGTTGTAACTAGAAAATATATGTATATTTTATGTGAATAAATAATCGTAGTTAAACTGGCTGAATGTTATTTCTCAAACACAGAACCTCTTTTTTTCCTAACATTATATTATATATCAAACTATTTTCCTCAACAACTGTGACTGTTGTCTAAAACTATTATTTAAAAGATAAATAAAAGAAATGTTGTTGCGGTTAGAAAAAGTATCAATTTTGTGCGATGAGACAAAAAGAGATTAAGTTTATTAAAGTTATAATTTTTGGATTTTGTACATTGTATGTGACGAGCTTAAATCTATTTAGAAAAAACACGTGATTGCGAGTGTCTCAATGTGACCGAGTCCCGAAAGTTGAGAGAAGATGACGACTGTCTCGAAAAGACATGCAGACTTTTATCGACGGACGTGGAAAAAGAGATACAAAAAGATAGGTACTTTTACTTTGTTGATTATGTTCCTCGGATCTCGGCCACGTTAATTTGTGCGATGTGCTTTGCGTTTATTGCTAACGCGTACAGAGAGCTACAAACGACGAGATCGTTAAAATCACCAACTAAGCTTGGCAACAATAGTAACAAACTAGAATGCTTATTATTACGATATAGGATATACATGATATAGCCGAGTAGGTCGACTCGACTTCGTTGATCGCGCGAATAAGCCGCTGCGGATTGTCATTCAAAATAAAAATACAGCGACTTATCTTGTAACGTCTATATACAGCTAAATCTCGAAAAAATTATTTGTATAAAACTAGATACCGTTTAACTGCGTGGAAGAAATCCTTACAAAGATATTTCTATTCGCTCTATTTTTCTTTCCTCTCAATCGTGCTAAACAATATATTGAATATATGGAATGAAAACAAGCTGTGCAATATCAATAGAAAAGGACATTGCAAACAGCTGTGCAGTCATATATATTTGTAGTCTAGAAAATAAATAAATATATAAATAAATAAATAAACTTTCACATCATAAAAATAATCGGTTTGTTATAAGTAAAAATAAATTCTTGATTGGACAAAATACTTTCTGGAACAGCGGTCAATGTTCTAAAATGTTACACGTATCTAAACGAAATTGGCGACGGAAGGTAAAAACAAATAAATTTCTAATTATGTGGATTTGTTCGCATTATACGCGCTACTGCTAGTTAACGGTAGCGTTTCTTTCTCTTTGGCAGTGATTCGAGTCTACCGAATCATTCGCGAACTCAATGCTGACGGACAGGAACTCGCAGACGAACGGTATTACGGACGCAAGAAAAAAATTACAATACGCATTATAGTAATAATATTTCTCACCGATCCGGAAGAGTCGATGAAAGCATCGACTACATATTTTGGCTGAGCGTTTCGTGAACGAAACGCACATTATTTTTTCATGTACTCTATACCTTCACGATATTTAAAGTATCCAACTCTCTCGAATTTTACTTAAGATACATACGCGATTTTTACGTACTTCTGTAAAAGTCACAATATTATCACAATATTCGATGACGAATCAAGAGTTCGAGACGAGTTCTCGATTCAGCGATATTAATGGACGTTAGCGATCTCTTGCAGCATTGCCAGAATATTGTCGAGCTCCTGCCTAAAATAGCAGAGCTGCCTATTCTTGCCCTTCTCATTTTTACAATCTTTGCATTGTGTGCGATTTCTCAACAAGTCACGAACTAATGTTTGCAAAGTCATCTCTCGGCTTTCGTGCCGTTGTTGAAGAATCGTAATCTTATCTTGCAGCAGTTGCAACTGTTCTGTTTCCTAAAGCAGGAACAATTTACATTAAATGTTGTCTTAATAATCGAGTGATTCTCTACGTACCGGCGTTGAAAGATACTTGACCTTCTCGGTCAATGTTTTCACTTTATTCTCTAAGTGTTCTCTCTCGGCTTTTAACACGATCACCTGTTCCTTGTAATCCCTGAGCTTTTCGATTTGCTCCTTTAAGTGCGATATAACTGCTCCCTGAGTATTGATCTGACCCTGTTAATAACAAAATTACGAAACAATTTGTTATTTCTTCTTCTCGTATGATGGACAAACGTATTATAAGCAAAGCAGTTGTTTATTCAAATTAAACATATTCTAAGCAAAACATAAGTAAAGATTTGTTCTACTCAAATTCTACGTGCTACTCTAGACGAAAAGCAAATAAAATAAAAAACAAGTCAAGTGCACGCTTTAGCGTTACAAACCTGTAACTTTACCACTTTAGAATCTCCGAACTTGACGCTGTACTCTTTCAAGAGAGCAGCCATCTCTCGCTCGTGTTCTTCCTGGAGGAGATTCAAGTCGTGCAGCCTCTTACTCTTCAGAGCCATGAAATCTTTATTCATTTTGCTCAGCTCCTCCTTCAAGATGTCGTTTTCATTAGTCAACTTCTTGATTATTCCATTCTTGCCGTTCTCCGTGTATTGCATCGGATCGTACAGCTTCGTCGTCGATGACGATAATCTCTGCGAGTCGGAGACGTGTCCGTTCTGATAGACGTTCGAATTCTGATCGTTTCCTTCGCCGTTTTTCGTCCCGCGAAACACTTTATCGAAATCCATGCTTCTAAAGCTCCTTCGATCGTTCAGTAACTTCTCTCGTTCTTTCTGCAATCTTCTGTTCGTCTTTTGGAGTTCCTGACATTCTTTTGTTATCTTCGAAATCGCCTTATCCTTATTCGTGATCTCTAGCTTCAAGCCTCTTATGGTAGCGATAAGATGCGCATCTTCTTTTGGATTTTGTGACTTCGGTCCGACCTTTATCGCTTTCGGATCTTTTTTGTCTTCTATCGTTGAAGCTTTGTCGTCTTTCTTGTTGGTCTCCACGCTCTTGTTTTCAACATACTTGACCGTTGTCTGCGTGAACATGTCGTTGTACAACTTGCGCTCCTTTGCGGTCGCTTCAAACAGCTTCGCTTCCAGTTCCGTCACTTGAGCCTCGTATTTTTCCTTCATATTGGAGAATTTCTTCTGCAAGTCGATCAGATTCTGCTGCGCGACATCCTCTTTGGTTTTAATTTCTTTCTCTAGACTGTCTATTCTTTCTTCCAATAGTTTCACCTTTTCAGAACCGATCTTTTCCTGGTCCGAGTTAGCGGTCAGTATAAGTGCCGAGATAGAATCGGGATTCTTCCTCTTCAATATACGTTCCATTTCGCGCACTTGTCTGTTCAGATCTAGAATTTTCTTGTTGTCAAGAATAACCTGGTCCTTTAGTTTCTGACTCAGAGCCTTCTCGCGCTCAACGTGGCTCTTACTTATATGCAACTTTTCTTGAAGATTTCCCTCCTTGACTCTAAGTTCCAACAATTCTTTCTCCAACGGTAAAACGTTTTGTTGAACTCGATCCAGTTCTTGTTTCGCAAGTCGCAACTGCTCCGTCTTTGAGCTCAGTTTGATACTTAGATCCTCTATCTGTTTCTTCAGATCCAATTCCGAGGTGGTCATCACTTGCAGCTTATCAGTGATAAAATTGTTCTTCGCTCTCAACTGATCTTTAAACATTTCCAATTCGTCCATAAGCAAACTGTTTTGTTGTGTCAAGTCGTCATTTTTCAACAGGCAATCAGCATTTTTCTCTCGCAACTCGGAAATCTCGAGATTCAGCTTCAACGTTTCCTCTTGAAGATCTTTCACCCGATCGATAAGCTGTTGCACATCGTTCGCCTCAGATACCGTGCTCTTCTCTTTAGACTGCAAAACTCTCAGCTCTTCCTGCATACGCTTTGTATCTTGCATAAGTTTTTTATTTTCAGTCTCGTAAGCGCGAATGAGACTCTCCTGCTTCTCCAGTTCCTGTTCCAAAAGAGTGATCTTTGTGTCATTTTTAACGGGAACTTCTACACGCTTCTCATTCAGAGAGAGCTCGTCAACTCTCGCCTTCAGAATAATGTTCTGTTTCTTCAAAGCAAATAATTCTTTTTCGAAAGACGTACGCATTTCTTCAATTTGACTCCTGTATAATTTTGCCTCAGACTCTAACTGCTGTTTCAAGAGTGTGTTTTTATGTCTCTCCTCGCGACATAACATTTCCCAATCGCGTTTCACGTTCAGCTTTGAATCGCCAGCAGCCAATATATTTTTTCTGTAACTGTCTGGTGATTTCAGCTGAGACGTTTTGTACGCACCCGGTAAACTGGATGTGGATCCAATAATAGGATCCGTTCTCTCTCTCACTTTCAAAGATACATTAGGCTTTGATGCGGTTTTAGCAATCGTTCGAGATTGCACTTTTGGCTTTATCATCTGTAACTTTTTGGAAACAGAGTTCACAGATTTTTTAGACATATCCGATGTCTTAACTCTAATATTTTCAAGAGAGGTTTTTAGAGGAGGCTGACATATTTGATCGTAGCTCTTGGACTTGCAAAATCTAATCTCTTTCTTCACTTGTTTGTCGCTTGGTGCACTGACAACGCGATCAGTTTTGGATGCGTCAAACGTTTTTTTCAAAACGCCTGGACCTGGCTTGGATTCTTGATGACTTAGCTTAGAAGTCTTTGATACTTTAGCAGCGTATGCCGTTTCTACTCCCGTATCGATTGTCATTTCTGAGATCGCGGGTTCCTTGTTCACTAAATCTGTTTTTTCGACATTTTCTCTCACAATATTCTCATTTAATTTTTCAGCTATAAGTTTGGGTATTGCATCCGCGAACAGTTCTAACCTCGGTGTCAATCCTACTGTATAAAATTCGCCATCTGAATTAACTATCTTTTTATTGTCTTCTATTACATTTTTATTACTCTCCACATGTTTTGATGCAAATTTCTTCGATTCTTTGTTGGAATTTTTCAAAAACGTACCAGGTAGCGGAGAATCCAATGCTCGTTTAGGCCGAGTTTCGCTTGCACTAGAATCACTTTCATTAATTTCGTGTTCTACGTGCGCACTATTAGCCGGTGACAATTCCCTTCCTAATATCTCAGAAAATTCCTTTTCTGGAAACTCCGGAGTTTTGCCATTAGCTAATTGATTCTCCGTAACCGATATTACTTCGCCATTAGTGGATTTCAAAAAGAGATCGTACACCGTATTAGGCTCTTTTGATTCCAGCTCTTTTTTGTCTGTGTTCTGTCCTTGAAGTAGTTTAAGAAAGTGAGAGAAATCTTCTTGCCCGAAACTCGAACTCCCAGACATCCCGCCTTCTACTTTCTCTTTGGATTTTCTCAACAGATCTTCGAAGAAATCCTTATCCACGTCAGTGATTTCCTTTTGTAAATTCTCTTTGTCCATTTCCATTTTCTTCGTGCTCTTCAATTCTTCGGACTTGGAATGCCTCTCGATCGGATCGTCCAAGTCAGAACTGCTCGATATTTCGACTCGTTGTTCCTCAAACCTTCTTCTCTGAAGTTCCAGAGTCTTTGGTGGTTTCAAATTCTCATAGACAATATCGAAGCCGGGACTGTTTTCTCGTTTCTTTTCGTTTTTCGGACTTTTTTTTATTTTCTCCGTTTCTTTGTGTACTTCTTCCTCTATCAGTTGGAAGATGTCATCTTCCAACTGCCTTACTCTGTTCAAACTTCCATTTTCATTATTTTCTGGCACTAGAGTATCAGATTTGGATAAACTTTTTGACAGAGTAGTACTGTTTTTTCTCACGAGTTTTTCAGCTTCTTCTAATAATTCCTCTACAGATCTCTCTTCTTCCGTAGGATTTCTACTGGAAGCTCCAGACTTAGTATGTTCTGGAGCTGAATTGGGACTTAACGCACCAGCAATTTTGCTCATTTCTTCTAATATACTACCGATATCTTCATCAGTAGCATCTATATGAAACAAACAAGTTAAATAATTGCAAATATTGATCTGCAAAGCTCCAGCTTTAAGTGTTACATAAAAACTTACTTTCAAAGTCTGATGGATATTTATCAAAAGCTGTAGATGCAAGTATATCGCATAAAGTATCATCTTTGTCTTTCATTTCTCCTTCACTTTTAGACATTGCCTACAAATTTGAAAGTTATATATTAGAGATAACAGTAATTTAAAACAGAGTTTAAGCTTGTAAATATATAAAAAGTTAACACAAGTTATTATGGATACCAAGTATTATGGATTTAAATAATCACTTTGCACATTTTTTCTTTCTCAAGAAACTCTTTCATAGAAGAGCTCACTTCAGAAGTGGGAGTAGGAGAATGTTTCATCTTTGCATCTGTATTCTTGGCACTTAAAACTTCTAAACGTGTTTCAGGTTTTTTTAACCACCATTTATCTTGCACATCTTTCTTATCAGCTATTATCTGCTCATTTTCTTTGATTTTAGGTTTTTCTTTGATGCGTATAGAGTTCTCTCCAACACTCAGGCTTATGGAGGATCCCAAAGTGTCATCTTCTGTGGAGATTAACTAAAAAAACATGCAACACATGTGAACTCTTCATTTGTTTCAAAACAGCAAAACTTTTAACACATTAATGTTCAAGAAATTGACAAATTATGGGGTTAGATTTAGGTTAGCACGTATTGCACAAACGAATAATAGCGCAAATCTTACATCTTCAATTTGTGGCGATTTTCTGGCACTCGAAGACATCTTACTTTCTGTTTACGGTTAAATAAATTCAAACCACTGTGTATCGATCATTTTTCCCAGCTCTTTGACATCTGTCACCCCTTTTGTTTATTTGTTTGTTACCCGTGATTCGTGTTCGGTTGCGGCTACAACGCGATTGCAGCGACTATGTAAGAAAACAAGAATTATCATTCCCTGAGATGCGCAGTGCTGACCAATCAGAAAGTTGTTTCAAATATCGAGACAACGGAAAGAATGCGGACGAATATCTTTTAATTCTGGGCGAAATGATTTCCTACGCAAAACTTTTACAACATTTTTATAACTATTAAAATTTCGTTATTCTAATTTTACAATAAAAGCTCCAGGGTCTTTCATCCAAAATTTCATTCATTTTCTATGATTAATGTGAGAGATATAAACTATTTTTCGCTGAATATTTAAGCCCGTAGCGAACGAAAAACTAGGAAGGGATAATATGTGTTTTTATAATCATCATCAATTATTGTATAACATATATATGCAATTACATACCATTTATTAATCAATTAAATGATATGAGAAAAAGATATACTTATCGATCAAAACAATGTTTATAGTGTTATATTTGTGAATTAACAGACAAATCATTCAGAAAAAAATTGAAACAAGAAACTGCACATTTATATGCAGTTAATGTTAATATAATTAACTGTAGATAAAATTTTACTTACAAAAAATATAATTCGATACTATACCTATTTAATCTTAGAAAAAAATTCCTGAAAAGTTTTCGATTTTTAAGTTTCGATTTTTATTTCTGTTTCACGTTTTAAGCATTAAGATATTATTAAGATCAAATTTTAAATAAATCTGATTAGTGTAAGATTAGTAAGAAAATGAGAAAAGAACTAATTTCGTAAATTAGTCCGGAAAATATATAATCTGACTTTTTGGAAAAACAACTTTTATCTTTCTAGAGATTTAATAAAAAACTTTTCTTTGAGAATTTATTCTAATTTTTCTAAATAAAAACAATTCTCAGAAAATTTTTCAGAATTTTCAGGTTTTTCTAAGATTTCGAAAGTCTAAAATATAAAAAGTACAGTATTAGTTATAATTATATATTTAACAGTGTAACAATGTGTGTCAAAAATAGAGAATGTACTTATTTTTAACAAATTTATATGTTTATTAAATTATATTTGCTAATTAATAAACTTCAATGTTAAACAATTATAAAGAAATATATGTATTTTATGTGTTTATGAACTTTTTAAACAACGTACTATAATTTCTTTAAATATATAGAGAATAGAGCAATCTCAACATATATTTCTTATTATACTAGTATATAAAATTCTGAAGTAAATCGTAAAAGGAGTGATTTTCAATTATTTTGTCGTTCTACATGCGTTTTCTCAAAATAATCAGTCGTTATTTTCATACACATATCACATAGTCTTATCATTCAAATATTGACACGTATGTGTGTATCTCCTCATCGTTTATAAAATAGATTTGTCTATCTATATTCATATATTTTTTTCTCTCAAACCTCGCAATATCAAAGGAGAGTATTTCGTTGCCTAGCAAAAACAATTGACAAAATTTGTTCGTAAGCTAGAAATCTCTCACGTTAGTAACAAGTGATCGGCAATGGTTTGATATCGCGAAGGTTTTTGAAGGCGACTTGTGAATTTCTACATAAAATCTGAAACACATTGCAACAATTATCAATTAAAGTTTAACGCACATTAAATGTGCTACTAAACAAGATATTTTTATTATGCCGTTAACAATATAATAATGAAAATAATAACGATGCGATATCATATACAAACGATGTACAGTATGTACATAAACCCGTTTTAACCATGCATTCAATAATTTTCATAAAATTCATATTTTGCCATCCGTAAAAAAAAAAGAAAACTAGAGATTAATTATTAATTTATGAGAAAACTAAAATAAAATTTTATCAAATTTTTTACGGATAGTCACATATCATAAACATCTATTATCTTCGAAATATCCGAACTGCATTTTTTTCTACCTCGAGAGTAAGATAGCTGATGATCAGAAATCATCTACGCTGATACAAATATATATGCCTTTTTTGCGATAACAAAAATTTTTTAAGTAAAGAATTTAACTTGTAGCATCAAGAAACGCAAGAAACATGTTCTAATATTTAAAATGTTCTTCGAACATATTGTACGTAGTCAAAATATTTCACAAAGGCTGTCTTAATCCCGTAGACATCTTATAGACATCTTATTAACGATTCGTGAAGTTTTCTTTTCTTTGTAGCGAGAAAAAAATTCTCGACCGTGATCTCACTAGTAGTAGCATGCGTGCAGATTGAATACTTCTTTATTCAAGAAGGTGACGTTGCACTTCTCGCAGTAATGTTTGATACTCTCGGCCAGCTTCAGCATCGCCGATTCTTGTATCTTCTTCACATCATTGTTAACCACATCCATCAGCCTCTTTGTTTGCAGCTTTTTCTCCGACCACTCCGCATAGTTGTTTCCCCTTACTTTACCATTTCGCAAGTGGGTATTTTGACTCCTCAGACTCTTCGGCGTACAGTTTGCTGCAGGAAACCGATTATTTTTCTTTTTTGTCTTTGTTAGATTATTGTTGACGATGTTGGACAGCGTTTTCTGTTCGACCAGTTTGAGATAGTCTATTACTGCATTTCGTAGATTGTTACTGAGTTTTATCCGCGGAGTTAAAGGAGTAATATCTCGATATTTATTCCGTGATGATGATGTTGCTACCTTAAACGTTTCGCTCAAAGATACAGTATTTTCCGAATCCGGAATTTCTTGTTTTATCGTGACTTTCGATGCGTTTTCGTTCTTCAATTGCAATTTCGATTCCGTATCGTCAACCTTGCGCCTTTTGACGCGATCAGATCTCGACTCTTTATAATCCACAACGTTTCTTCTTGGTCGTAGGTTGCGCTTTTCGTATTCGTTCATTGGTTCAACCTTAATTTGTCGTATTGATTCGAAATCCGATGCAATCGTCATTTTTGGTTTGAGTGCGTTTGGCTTCGCCGTTACCGACGATCTCGATTTATCGCTCACGCTTTTCTTCTTACTTGACAAGAAGTTCAGATTTTTTCGAGGTCTTAAATTTCGTACTGTTGTGCTCGTGGAAGCTGTCTGGTTTTCAGAAACCGCTTCGTTAAATCTGCTACGAGAACGGTTCCGCGTTTCCAAGGACGAGACATTA
Source organism: Pseudomyrmex cubaensis (assembly GCA_014825685.1). Lineage (NCBI taxonomy): Eukaryota > Metazoa > Arthropoda > Insecta > Hymenoptera > Formicidae > Pseudomyrmex > Pseudomyrmex cubaensis. The sequence goes on along the minus strand of QVOA01009879.1, from coordinate 17,877 downwards.
TTCTTGGTGTCTGTAGTAACCGCCAAGCGGTCTTGCACGTTCTCGTCAATGCGCGACTGGTGACTTCGCGGGCAATCCAAGAACTCTGCTTTCCTTTTGATCGGCCCTCTTATTCTGGCAGCACCCGATTCCTGCGAGACAAAATTCTTCTTCCGTAAATCGTCCGTCATTCTCTCTTGTTTAGATTCTTCATAATCCCGCCGGAGTTGCGCTGAACTTCTCTGAGATTTGCTTTGGTCCTTCTTATCACAGCAACATTGGCAGCGCGGGAACGTCGTATACGTCAGTGTGTGTCCGTTGTGAATGTTGCCGGTCGGAAACGCCATCGAGTTGATGTACTCGATGTTCTCCACCAGAGGTTCCAGCTCGTACACGTCGTAGTCGAGCGGCTCCGTCTTGATCTTCGTATTCTCGATATGCACCATCGGCACGCCAACTTTTTCCTTGTCGCGATCCTTACGCATCCACGAAAGCTGACTCTTGAGTGCCGCATCCGTCTTTAGGCAGTCTATATAGAACTTATGGAACTCCTCCAACTTGTAACTACATCGATGACACATCTGCTTCGGCAGTAAGTCCATTTCGTGCACCTGAACGATCCAGTTGAATAAAAGAAAAACATTATTCTTTATAATACGTGAATTCTTGGAGAATTAATCAGAGAATGAGGTGCCATATTTGTGTTGTAGCTGTGATGTAATTTTGTGATGTGATTTTCATGAAAATTTAATTTTGTAAGTTTGAGAAATTTCTAAGTCTAATGTCTAAGTAAATTCAGATAATTATTTTAGCATCTTTATTTTTTTTTTTTTTACTGTTTTTTCTACTATATGAAACTTAGAAAGATTAAATTATTATTCAACTATGTGATGTTAGTTAGCGGATATTACTTTCAAAAAAAATTCTCATCTACAAAGTACTTCTACAAAATTCGGAAAGGGAAACGAAATAATCGAATAAGCGTGTTGTTGGAAATGGACGTGCGTTTATGTAAATGTGATGTTGCAAGAACGAAACCTTCCGTTCATTAACATTGTAATGACAGTTTCATAATTAGATGTTAACTACTTGCAAAACGGAGCATCAAAACATTACGTAATTCAAGAAAGATTATCGATATAAATTTACCTTTTTACTTATATTTTACAATTTAATTCTTGAAAACAAATTTTATCTTATTTATATTATTTTATAATAATATTAAATCCTTTCTTATAATATATGAAATGTTAATGCGTACTTAATAACGTACCAAGTCAAATATGCGTAATCAAACAAGTATTGACAAAGTCTGACAATTATGTGTTGTGCAAAATTCTAAGTAGAAATTGACTTTTAATCGACTTTGATACGTTAATTTTTTTTTTCTTACAATATACGTAAAATCTAGAACAAACTGTCAAATCATCTAACAAACTCGAAGATATCTTATCTCGAAAACGTCTCGATTTGCTACTTTTGAAAACAATGTTATCTACGACACTGAAAGCGCATAAAAGCGATTTCGAAAAATTCTGGATTTGAACTATATTTTCAAGAGAATAAAAACTTAATATATTTTAAAACACCACTTTTGTAAAATAAATTTCTAAAAACAAATTAAAAATTGAAAAGCTTTCTTTTCTTTATAGCTAGCATAATTCTACTTAACACACAGAATAATATTCTTCTATTCTGAAAAATTTACTCTTTTAATATTCTCTTATAAAGTTTTTATATTTTATTTTCTAATATTGAAAAAAGTTAGAATATATAAAAAATAATATGGCGTTTTTAAGACAGAATAGAAAAAACAATAAAAATAAAAAAGTGCAAGTAAATGCAGTTAGAATTTTCGAAAAAACACTACACGCAATACTACGAAGGCATGTAGTGCAAAACATCCTACGCTCACCGCTCACCCCGGAGATTAAGCGCGAAAGATAATCGATGAAATCATTCGAAGTCTCTATCGAATTAGGCGGTACATAGTAATAAACTCTCCATGTTTTGCTCTTTGTGCGCGTTACGCGCCAATGCGACAATAACCTCACTTTTGCAAATCGATAATTTGCCAAAGTCGTAGATTTTTTTTCAAAAAGAAAAATTCACCGTTTTGCGCCACATCTTCGTCACAGAGGCGATGAGACGTACCCCATTCGCACGAGAAAGCACGCATGTGCGTCTCTCTCCGAAATTCGTGGCTCCGTTTTACAAATCGACGAAATTGGTAAATGAAAAAACTCGTGATCCTTCTCGCCATTGTATGTACGCGCATATTAAGTTATACTATTTTCTAATAGAAAACGATGTTTGTGAATCGAAGGATGGAACATAAAAAGGAGAATTCGAAAGAAAGCGCGGATAATAAAGGGTCTGAACTCCACGTTACGCTGTAAGTTGATCAGGAGGGTGGACCTAACAAGTGATTGCGCCGTTGTGCAAGGGCGACGAAGATACACGCACATAGACACATCAGCAGGCACACGAGTCACGCATACCCCTAAAGAGAGAATCACGAAAGTGAATAGAAAAGAGACAGGAAAGGGAAGAGAAGGGAGGTACCAAGGTGCGAGCGAATGTTCGAACGGAATCAAGCAGCAATGCAGAGAGACAGAGAGAGAGAGAGAGAGAGAGAGACACAAGCACACAGAGAGGCGGTGCAACATACCATGATAGGCAGAACGGCGTTGATTTTCCTGACATGGTTCTCTTTCTCGTCGAAGATATTGATGGAAATACCGGAGTGCTGGCCGCAGAGGCGGCACACGCGACTCGATTCGAGGGTCTCCATTGCCGCGCTTTACTTCAGCCACCTCACGCACGCCGTTCGCTCTCACTTCGCGCGTCGCCAAGCTCAGCCCTCTCGCGCGACGTGACGTCGCACGCGCGCGCGCGCGCCTTTCGTCTGTTGATCGCTCCTCTTGCTCGCACAGTTTTATCCAGCTGATCTCGCTCTGTTTTCGCAGTGCACTATCTTGCACATATATACCGCGTTACACTCGTATACGTCCGCATCTTACTCATATGATGAATCCCGAAAATCCTGCAGAAAGTAGAATAAAGTAGAACAGAGTACAGAGAATGAGAGAGAGAGAGAGAGAAAATGAGTGAAAGAAATGAAGAGAGAGGAAAGAGGATATGGAAGGAGAATGGAGTGAAGTGAAAGGAAGAAGGGGAAATAGCCGCCACCGTGCGCAACAAATTGCATCTCACTTCACGATTTTGTGAGTGAGGAACAATCTGGCAATACAAAGTTAATATATATATATATATATATATATATACACACATATATATATATATATATATACACATATATATATGTGGTTGATCAAAGCTTGGATCACACACACACACACACACACACACACACACAGTGGTACCTGCAAACTGAACGTTTTGTAACCATCGACGAATGGAGATTCACCGAAGGCTGAGAAGATGTAACCACTGCAACTGGAGCAAAACCGATCTGTATCAAAAATGCTAGGAATTGTGATCACGTCGATAATGTGATGGAGAAAGCATTCAATGAGCTTAGAAGGTAAAAATTGTGATCGATAAAGAAGTTGACTTTATCACCAGGTGGTCAGATAAGAATAATATTTCTATCGACAGTAGATATGTACATATATATATCATATGTAGTTTTGTACAGCTATAGGTGGCGTTTTCGGAATGTGTACTTTTCACTTACACCATTTCGTTCGCTCTTAAATTAACGGTAAATAATTATACCATTAGTTGATAAAGAAGAAACTTTCAACTTTTTTAAATACTTTTTATAATCGTTTTACAATTGTCTTACAATTGTATCATTAAAATAAAACGTTGGCTGATTGACTGATTTAATCAATGTGATTGATCAATTCCGCAAGACCTGCGATCTGCGACTTGCATCTGCGTCTTATGTAGATAGGCCTTTACGCAAGTTACGCTCCATGTAAAAGCAGCCTAAAAAAGCACAGTGTGTTCGAGCGCCACTTCGTTGCGCGTGAACTTGGCGTAAGATATTACCGTGCCTCTTGATAGTGTAAAGAGTGTACAGTAGTGTGATCATAAATTTATTGAAAACATATTTTATTGAAAATGGATAATGCTGCATCGAGCACGTCGTCCGCGCAATCCATCAAGACAAAATATGAAGAAAGAATGAAACGACTCAGAGATCTTCATGTTAAAAGAGTAAGCATTTTTGCAATTAACCTAAGCTAACTTGTGAGAAACATTTTTACGTAAGGTTTTATAATCTTATTGCTTCGAAATTTGAGCAATCAAAAACACATTCTACATTATGCTCTCACAGAATGAAGCCAGAATGCAAAATCACAAGGAAGTCGTGGAGGAGGATAAAAGGAATAAATTGCCTTCCAATTGGGAATCTCGCAAGAGACAGGCTGAATGGATAATGCAAGATGAAGCTGCTAGAAAAGAAGCAGAAGCCAAGGTATAAAGATTCATTACCCTACACTTTGTAAAATTTGAATGCACTAAATTACTCGTTATTATTTAACTTGTGTTTTGTTTAGGGTGAAGATTATGATCGAAAGAAGTTACTGAATATTGACGCCACAGAAGCGGAAAGAATAGCCAGAAAAAAGAAAAGCAAACAAAATCCAGATCCAGGTTTTTCTGATTACGAACAAGCAGCGATACGTTCATATAACCGTTTAGTGAAAAACATTAAACCAAATATGGAAGTGTACGAGGAAGCAAAACAGAAATTGGGACCTGCCTTTTATGGAGACCGAAACACAATTCTTCATGGCCTGCATGAAGACAAAAAGGATGCGATAGACAAAATGGTTACAGATCTGGAGAAACAGTATGTTATGTTAAAACTTGTGACACAGTTGTGCTAATTTTCAATGATTCACGATGTACTTACCTTCTGTCCATAGAATCGCAAAGAGAGAGAAGTATAGCAGACGCAGGATGCATAATGACGACGCCGATATTGACTACATTAACGAGCGTAATGCTAGGTTTAATCAGAAATTAGAGAGATTCTACGGCGAATACACTCGTGAGACGAAGCTCAACTTGGAAAGAGGTACGGCTATATAATGGGGGAGATGTTGCTGTACTTATTACAAATACTTTTGTATTATACGTTATTAATTTTTATAGAAGTAAATGTGAAGTAAATTTTTTGTAGCATTTAATCAAATATATCTTTCATAAACTATTATCAATTATGCATTTATTTTTGTTGTTATATGTGAAACTAAGTGTCGAAATTTCTTTGAAAAAAGATACAATCGCGGTATAAAACCTGATTAGACACGGTATTTACTAAAAAAAAAACAGACTTCGCAGCGACCTAGTTTTAACAATTCTAATCAGGCGCATACACCAATCGTAAATAAAAAAGTAGATTGTTACAGTAATGTGTTCCATTACAGTTGCTTATAATCTCTACAACACAATCTTTCTTTATTTAATTTAAATTATATATGCGTGTGTATGTGTGTGTATATATGTACAGTTCTCTTTAAAAATTTCTAGTTTAGTTCACGTCATACAACCCAACTGTGTACTGTATCTGAAAAAATAATGTCCTTTTATAATCAAAAACAAAATATCAAGTAATTTCTTGATCTGTACAATGTGCACAATAATCTCATGTAAAAAACATAAAGTATACTCACGTCTTGGCGAAAAATTATGATGATGCGTTACTCGTATATGTATATCTTGGGTTTCACCTGAAAAAAAAGAAACAAATACATTGTTGAGAAATTAAGCAAATTATTATTAATTTAAAAACTATAATTCTTATAAAACATAAAATATTCCTTTTCTTACCTTTGATTACAATTTTTGTGAAATAAGCGTTATCAAAAATTTTACGAGCATAATAACGTACATATATGAACGAACTATAACACAAAAACAAAACATTAATGTGTTATGTGATATATTAAAATCAACAACTGCACACGCATTTTCAACAAGTGTGAAAACAAAACTTTCCAAGCTCTGTTTTCAGTTATTATGCTAACAATACGATTATAATCATAATTAAGTACATTAATTTCTGTGACACTCACACACTCGGTTAAAAGTTTCTTAGCAATATAAGTAGAACAAAATATCGTATTCTTGCATCGCATCAAATTGACGTCAAATGTCCAATTGATTAAAGTCACGAATCGTTGAATTGTAATTGTCACAAGCGTTTCCCGCGATATCACAAGTCAGTTATGGCATGCAGTCAGGCACGAGCAGTTATATTCCAGATGACTGGAAAAAAGTTCACGCTGCATTCACGACGGGAGAAGATTCGAAACACAATTTAACACCGGTGCCGCCGTCGAAGATGAGGACGACGGCAAGGTCGACGGTATTGGTGCTGACGATCCGGTTGTACCTGTGCCACCAGAGTTCAACAGTCTCGGCATGTCACATTCTTCGCACTTGTTCATCAACGGATGATTGTCGAAAGTGCACATGCTACAGACCCACGACGGCCCGTCGCGCTCTTCCTGATTGTTGTCGCTCGTTGTTGGCTGATCCGTTCGCCAAGCTGGTGGCCGACTCGGCAAGGGTGGCGGTTGCGGATTCAGCGGTCTTGTTGACAACGATTGTTCGGTATAAATGCCCTGATAAAATTCCTCGTTGGTCTCGCCTAGTGGTACTAAAAGCACGACGGCTGCTTCAAACTGGCTACTAATACTTTATAACATCACAAGCGGAAAATAAATTACTTAAAAAACTAAAATATCTAGAAAAAAGATACCTGGTCGGTCCGACCACTGATCCACCTCAACGGCAAGTCTCTCGCACTCAACTTGCAGCATGTATATTTCACTCTTCAGTTTTTTTCTTTGTTCCTGTAAAATTATGCAATGAGATATACATGTTAACGAGAGGGATATTGTGTTTCTTCGCGATTATAAGACATACTTCTGGAGAATAAAGATTCTTTGGTCGAGAAAGCGCCTGCACTTCCTTCTTTATCGCTTCGAGTCGTCCCTTCTCAGCCTTTAACTCCCTGGCGAGTCTCTCCTTTCTAGCCAGTTGTTCCGCAACCAGTTTCCTTTGGTGCTCGGCCACTAAAAGTTCCAACGACAATTTTAATCGACGCGCTGTGCACGAGAAAAAAGCAGGTCTCAGAAAAACCGCACAGTTTACGACTTTCTATTCCGTTGCGAGTAATGCTCTTGAGTGATGACATTGTCCGTCGATTTGTTAATTTTATCATATTATATACATATATAATATATATACGCTTCGCCTTGTGTTACGGGTTTTTTATCAATCAACGTTAACAACATCGACTAGGTATAAAGTGCTTTCATCACACATCGGCCGTTTCGTCTCCGACAAATAGTTAAAAAAAAAAAAAAAAAAACACAACGCTACGTTCTTTGTAAAGAACATGCAACATTGCAATTACATATTTACAATTTTATGTTTTATGGTCATGAAAAAAAGAGAAGCACGGTATGTATATTGTTTAATGTAACAGCGTCCAGGAAACGCCGTGGATTCTCGTGGTCAGAAAAACCGGATCAGGTGGTCCGCGTAGTTTGTAACCGCGACAGCGTGCGGCTATGTATAGCCCAAAGCGTGGGGTCAGGAATGCGTAAATATCGTTCTCGGCGTTGCACGCGTAGGCGTAGTACGTGCGACCGAGTGACTTCCAGGTAAATATACACGTGCGCGTGCGATTCTGCAACGTTATTAACGCGGTAGGACTTGTAAAAGCGCGCGTGCGCTTCTTGTGTATAGAAATTCTCTCTCTTTCTCTTACACGTGACTCGACCATTACCTTGGCTCAACGGCGATCGGTTCTGATCGGAAGCGGTCTGTTCACCAACCGAGCTGGAGGGAGGCGTGTTGCTCTTGGCGAGACCGGAAGGCGTCGTCGGGAGACTGCATGTTGGGACGATGTTCGTTGTCGGCGGTACGGAAGGTGTCGTCGGTGCGCTCATCGTCGTCGTAGGCCTTGGCAATTGGCTCGGCGGTCCTGGTGGAAGTCCTGATGGAAAAAGACGCTATTTGAACACGCTCAGTCGTTAATTTTAATAATAGATTTTCCGACGAAAATCTTGAAGTTGAAGTTAAAATTAGTCAAACATTTGTTTGTGAAGATATTTTAAAACTCGTCACAGAATATACATCATAGTAGTCTTTACAAAAATATTGAATATTCTTTGTATCGTCGCGCGCGCCTTATCTATAAATAAATACATAAATTTTCTTCTCTGCAATACAATTTTTAAATTTATCTTGATTTTTATTTTAAATCGAAAAACATACCAGGTGGCCGTTGCGGACTGGTTTGAGTTGGCAATAGGTTGGTCATCGGTGGTCTGACTCTTGCAGCTGCTATGCTACCGACGTTACCAGGCCCTATGCTGATTTGCAAACGGCTCTGGAAGCCGCGCGGATCCAAGGACGAGGTCGAATAAGTCAGACTCGATCTTTCCGATCTGATATCGATCGGCGGTTGCGGCTCGGACGACGGCGGTCTGAGAGTCAGGCTTACCGAAGTGTAACTTCGCGTGTGATCGATCTGCGCTCCGGTGGGCTTTCCGATGGCTAACAACGGTTCGGCGTAATGAGGTCGTGGCACAACGACAAGGTCGCTTCGTTTACAGGCACCGATTGTTGGTACTGTTCGAAAATCTGTTGACGTTAACGTGCGTTAAAGTTAGACAATTGTCTTAATTCTCTGTCAGTATAGTTTTATATGTTTAATTATGAAAGCGATGGTTAAAATCAAAAGAAGTCGACTGGTAATTTTTACTCTTCAACTAATAATCTATCTGTAGAGTAACTTTAGAATTGTGTTCTCGAAGACGTGGTTTACCGAGGGTGCGATTAATGAAAATTATAATCTCTGCTACTTAGTCGCAGTAATAATAACGAAGTGTACGTCGCAACGATATTGCTTTCTAAGAAGAACACGTTGTATTGTTGAAATAAGTTTACTTCCGCTGTATCATTCTTGATGTAGATACCCTATCTTCTTCTACGGCTATCATGAGACACAAATATTTTCATTACGCATCATGATCCCTTTTGACTCGATACCATCGTTATCTAATCCTTGAGTACATGCTGCTTCATCGTGTCGCATATTTAACGCCCCTAATGTTACATTATTTATTTTGCGCAATTTTAATCACAAAAATCTACAATAAATTTGTTTGAGTGTGTAGGAATCTTGTTTTGTTTTATATTATTATTATTATTATTATTGTCATGTTTTTAACAATTTAACAATTTTTTCTCGGCGTTAAGTATGCAAGAGCGCAGCATCAAATCCAGGCGCACGTCTTCCGTACCGCGATTGCCGGCGGGACTACAAGCGACGTTGACGTTGAGCTCAAAACCGGATGGCACGTTGCTGCTGTTGCTGTTGCCGATGTAAGCATCGTCAAAGAAACCGCTTGACGTGCAGACAGCTGGCGCGGACGAAGGGGTAACGACGACGCTCGCGGGAGTTGCAGCGACGGTAACGGCAGCGCGAGTGCAATTTATCGGTGGACAACGTCGCGTCATCCCAATGTCCAGCGATGCCGGTCGGTGAGGACGACTCGCTGCTGCAGCAGAAACGCGTTGGTTGCACAGCAGCTGGGGCTGTTGGTTCATCGCGCAGCAACGCTGCAACACACGCTGTTGCTCTCGTTGCTGATACGGCGGTGATGGTTGCTGCATCCCGATGCAAGGCGCCGGTGGCGGAAATGCGCCCGGCGACGGACGGGACTCTTGAGTGGCCCGCAGACTTCTCGCGCATGTCTCCCGGTCGTGACTGTTCTGCAACGCACATGTACCTGGATCAGCAGCCGTCGTTTTTTTCCGACGTTGATTTTTCCGGAGATGCTCGAGATTTCCGCGTTTCTTTCGAAGAGAAATGCGCTCGCTCGTATATAATTACTCGCCGTGCGATTTCTCATATCCGTCAATACTGTTACACATCGGAAAGACAGTTTATATGTACAATGTGTGTTCCAGAACCATCGGATAATTACAGCTTTTCTCTTCTAAATCTCTTTTAAAATTTTTATTGACATTGAAAATTCTAGTACTAATTAAGTTTTGAATTTTCAACATTTCTATACCCGGAGGTTCCAGAACAGGTTACTTAAACAACAGGTTCCACACAGGTTCCACACAGGTTCCACGCTCGTGCAATTGGTTCAGCGATGCATGACAACAGGCGAGGAGAGAATACATGACTGTATTCAAACTCGTATTCATGACAGAGTTAGACTGACGGTTAATCGTTATTGCGGTAATTACAGGCAGACGATGACTAGTTAGTCTAACGAGTCTCTAGAGAGTTTTGGATCGTGCCTTCGTAGAGATTTAATGAGAGGGCGGGGAACACACTCCTGAGACGGACAAAGGCCACCTGTATACCTGAGCGATGCACTGGGAGACGACGTGATCAGGGAGCGCGGGGAACTGCTGCTTCAGCTCGTGGAACAGCTGCATGATAGTGATGTTAGAGCAGTGACACTCCCCCATCGTGGGGCCCCATCCTCCTGGCAGGACCTACCTGCGAGTGCCACATAGATTTATCGTTTACAATTCTTGGCTTTCCGACCAAAAAAGAATACACGGAAGAATGACCGCAAATCTTTCTTGCCGGTACCTCTTCAATTCACGCTACGACAATTAGCTCGACAGATGTTCGTTTCATTGTCTCTCGTAAAATGATTACATACGAAAAGCGCGATAACAAAAAGATGGCCGAGAGAAGTTAAGAGCGCGTTCGCGTAATAACAAGCGCGCGCGATCCGGAAGCCTTCCCAAAAACTTGGATATTTTGTAATTCATTGGATGAAGCGAGTTGGGTCAAATCCATATCAAACGACGTTCTTTGTCGGACGCGAAGCGAGATCTCGAACGACGGCAACTTGTCGCGCGAGTGGAAAGCAGGTGAGAGTGCAAAAATGACAAACGCGCAATGGACTTTTGATGACTTCGATGACACGTGTAACACAATGACAAGGAGAGAGACAGAAAGAAAAGAAGAGAGAAATCGTGGAACCTGGCAACCGAAACGCGCAAAACTTGTACACACGTGCGATCACACATCTATATATTATTTCTCTCTCTCGCGTTGAAGTTCGGCAGATACATCTTATTTAAGATGTACAAGTACATCTTATTTATTAAAAACCTCGACTTATTTTCTTCTCAAGAAGATAATACACGAGAACTAAAGTAAAACTAGTTTAGTTTCTTAATTTCTACACAGTGATCGATGAAAAGTCCTTGTCCTTCAAAAGAAGAAGTCTTCCATTTCTCGTGCATTGCGTGCGAGCATTTACATTGCTGTCAAATTCAAAATTTAATCTAATCGTTGATCTTAAAAAACATAGATACATGTAATAAACATCAAAGTGAGATTTTAATTACACAAATAAAATAATATCATCTTTATTTGTGATATACGTCGTTATTAAATTCTTTTTACCTTCTACAAAGAATTACTAAAACACAGTAAGTTGAAGAAAACTCTAAATGCGTGTGCTTACGCACAAGAATGAATCATCAGAACTTTTCTCATCAAAAATTGCCAAAATCTACGCGCGTAGGCTTCATTTAAAGGTAAGATCATCCATACCCACGCGCGGATCGATCACTTCGAGACACCCGTTACATTGCGGAATTGGCAGTAAGAAAGGCGGTGGACACCTGTGCAGCGTGCCACGTAAGAATGCCACATAATTAGCCGGCACTGAAGAACATTGCCACGCGCTCGTTCCCGCCAATATGTGACGAAATTTCGCGGATAATTTAATTTACAAGAAAAGCTGTTTTTTCAAGATACTCATCATTTTTTTATAATGATCAATCATAATATATTATTATTATTATATATAAATTATTTTTCTTTTATTTTTCTATCTCGTATCAAAAATATAGAAAAATAATGAGTACCCAATTAGACTATAATAAGTAATCTTTCTAATTAGAAAAAAGTACACTGCTCTATACATAAATATTGAATTTTACAACGTATAATAAGAAATTTCCAAAAACACTTATTTTTTATAAAATAATATATTTTATAAAATATGTACAAAATATTAAAAACAAAATTCGAAATATAATATTTCTCAAGTGTGATCAAATTGCTCGTAATGGTATGTTAATGATGATAAAATAATACAGTTAAAATAAGGTTCGATTTAAAAAAAAAAACAAAAAAACAAAAAAAAAACTAATTTTTTCCATAAATTACCGTCGACTTCCATTTTGATTTAATCCAAAATGTGCTTTCGGACTAATGCATTTAACTGCCCTCGCAAGTTCGCAATTGGCAAACGGGCGCGCGCGATGCCAATTCGATCGGAAAAGACTTCGGAGAGACGAAAAAGTTTCGGCCGCGTGGAATTCGCACTTGGCACGCGGCCACGCGGTGGAATAAAGTGCTAGTGAAAATTAATAATCTTTCCGCCGCTTCCTTTTCTTCCGTCTTCTGTCTGCACCTGGCAAAACGACGGGTCAGGTGAGTGAGGCATCAATCAGAGGAGAAAAGTGTTTATTGGCACGCAGTGTATTCGTGCACAACCGTATAGGCTACTACTTCGTTTCCCTCTTTGCAGAGCTATTAAAAAAAAAAATTGTAGATTTTTTCATTTCTCTAGAGAAACAAAGAAAAAAATTCATATCTATTAAAAATAGATTCAAATATATTAGGATAAAAAATAATCAAGATAACTGATGCGATATTAAATAACATAATTCCGCGCGCGTCTTCCCTTTTTAATGAAATTTTTTTTCTATCTTACGTTTCTCACATCTCTCGCTCTTGATCATTTATCATTACTGTAGATTCGCTTGCACTTGCTTCCTCGTAACGATCTTTGGCAAGTTATTCATTTTCCTCAAATTTTCGAAAACAAGTCTATACGCATAAATAAGTGAAATGCAAATAAATGCGAGTAAGCAGACGACAGACTCGAAGATGATGGCCGCGTGAATTCGTTCCGGCCCTGGTCGCGAAACTCGCGCACAACCAACCGGATAAACCAATCCAACTTGTGCCAAAGACACTTTTTCAGTGGCGTAAAACGAAGTGTCTACTTGTTGTGTTTCTTGAAAAAAAAAAAAAAAAAAAAAAAAAAAAAAAAAAAAAAAAAAAAAAAAATATATATATATATATATATATTTCAAGGGAGAAAATATAAAAATATTATCTTTTTGATTCTTTATCGATACAAAAAAAAAAGAAGTTGAAAGTTGGGGGGGACGCCTCTGTAACGATTTAAGTAGAGAGAACGAAAACGCCGTACGCGTCGGGACAAGCAAAAAAGGAAAAGCGGAATTCCAGGGTGCCGAGAAGATATTTGTGTCATGAAATACTCAAGAGACACACATATGCGAACGCCGCGGCTGTTTTCGTCTGGCCCCGTGTAGAAACACGAGGAAAAGCGGTGGAATCCGCTCGGTATTTCCACGCATCTCACCTTTCTCTTTTATCTCTTACACGCGGAATTATTCTTACGCGCCGTGGAAAATCTACTGTTTTTCTCGTCAAGACGAGACGAGACGAGACGAGATAATCTCACGCACAAGAGCAAACACACGAGAGAATTGTTAGCGAGAATTGTTTTCATCCAATTCCACATATTTTTCCACGTGAAAAAAGTAAGAGAGATTTTTCTAGCGATTTTTTACGATCACTTTTCATCGGCATGAATTTCACGATGAGATTTGAGTGTTTAATTACAGAGCATTCGGTTTTCCAACACCTGTTGCTTCGATTCTCCCAACAATTAATTATAAACTCTCATTAGTATACAAACGATAAATCATAAGTTGTAAATAGCAATTAAAATTGCTGAGTTGATTATTACAAAAAAACATTTACTCTAAAAACGCACGTCTCCAAATGTTTCTATATAAACAAATAAAAAATGCAAAACCGTTTTGTGCAAAAGTTACGGACGATCGGTGCGACTGTTTTTCGTAAACACTTTTCTCTTCTTCGACGCATCTCGGCTCGTCTCGTAAAAGTCTAAAGCGACAACAAGTAATCCGTGTCGCAGAGAGTTTAACGTACGTCGGGGGCGTCAAGTCGGTCGGCCACCAGACGAAAATAAGGAACCAAGAATAATAATTGACGATGGACGCACCGTTAACGTTAAGCAGAGCCGCGTACGATAAGTCGCGGCCGTGCGGTTAAAATAAACGTCACCTATACTGAAAATAAAATATCATACTTTTTCTTTCCGGCGAAAGAAATCTGCAAAAATACGCGCAAAGCGTCCACATACGGGTTTTAAAAAGGTACGGTATAACACGGTTATTTTAATCGTGTTAAGAAGTTCTGAATACAAAGAGAGAGAACAATAAAAAATAAAAATTGTATTTCAAAATCGAATTTCCTTAAATGTTTTAGTATAAGAGTTTTTTTCAATCAATCGAAATTTGTTTAATGTCAAGGGAACTCGAGATTTTCGGAAAATGTGTTAAAATTTTGCATGTTTATGTAGATGATTTGATTAGATCAAAATGCGGTAACGTGAAGAGCATACGACAGTTAAGTCGATTGAAAATGACCTGATAATTTAATCTGGGGATTTATAGAAATTGTGAATATTAGAGAAATTGATAGTAGATTATAAAAGGCAGCTCGAGTCACAATGTAACTTAAATGCAACTAGTTTCTTAAAAATTACATTTTTCTTTTACTATTTTATATTATTAATATTAACAACATGTTTTAGAAAACATCACTAATACAAAAATTCTAGCTTTAATAGAAATTCTTATTCATCATGTGCTAAATATTTCGGCAGTATTCTTACGCCAATGTTTATACTGCGTGTTAAAAAATTTACATATGCAGTTCTTTATCTCCAATTGAATCTATCTAGTATGAACTTCAACGGCGACGTGTCAATCAGCACTCTTGAGGATATCTCAATTGCAGAAAACAAGCACCTGGTCTCGCTAGCTAATCGTCACTTTCTTTCTTTAATATGTACTTCAACGGTAAATAAATTTTAAATAAACGCAACAAGATAGAAAAATGCAACTCTTGGCTATGAGCTTATGATAAGCATGCAATACATTTGTTTTATGGCGGGATATTAAATTGATGTAGCGATACAAATTGAAATTACATTGTTGCACAAGTGGATTTCTCTCATTTATCTCTTCCTCTCTCTTTAACGAAAAAACTAAATAAATAAATTTGCAACCACATGATGAAATCTTTCATCTGTACAGCAGAAGAAATTAAGAAATAAATATTTTATCTATTATATTATTATTGCTCAGACAATTAAAAAAAAAAAAAAAAAAAAAAAAAAAAAAAAAAAAAAAAATGGCCAAAACTACATTATCAATCGAACGATGCGCTGCATTGAAAGAAATCCACTTCTTTACGCTTGTTTCGTAACAGGTTATGTTTTTATAACACGCGTGCACCTGATCCACACGTGATGGTTGGATCGGTAAATCAAGTAAATGATGATAAATTATTATATCGCGTTATCTTTAATACATCACGCAAGATCGACATATGACGCCAACTACGAACTCTAAAATTTTTTTGCGAGTTAGCGAACATTAAAAGATAATTCTATTTGTTCGGTGTCACTCCTTTTATACACAAGTGCACTACAATCTGCGCTCTCTAGATTCTCGAAATAAAACAGTCTACAACAAAACACTCGAAATAAAAAAAAAGTAAAAAGAAAGTAACTCAAGAAAAATACAGAAACTGAAAAACATAAATCCAACAATTACGCGCCACACAATCGTTTCGATTGTTTCGAATTAACAAGAGATTTAGTTTTTGATTTATACCGCGCTTGAAGACATTAACAAAACCGAGTTTACGAAAAGAGCATTGTTGTTGCAACTTCTATCTATCCGATGCATTCCGCAGGTATATTTTTGTGCCGCGTAGTGTCCATCGCCAGGAAAAAAATGCGCGCTCCACGCACTCGTTTCCTTGACGCGGCGAGAAACGCGATTAGAACGACGCCGTCAACGTTATCGTTCATCCGTGACATCACGTTAATCACACAATTGCTACAATCGGTGTCAAAGCGTCCGCTTTTAGATTCAAAGTCGTCTAGCGGTAAGCGATTTTAACTCACCGGACGGCAACCATTAGAAATGTCCGACGTGCGAGTTGCTGCGACGCTGTTATACAGCTTTCTCCTTCTCTTCCGCCAACTTTTCGCGAATACTTCCACCTCGTCAACGCGTTACAAGAGGAAGGCACCAATGGAACACATACTCCAGTTGTCGCTTGTCAAGAATTTCTGTATCCGCGCGCAATTTGTCGTTTCTGCTATCCGGAACTCTTTCTTTCTTTGCTTCAGTCGCTTCAGTCTTTTACCTGTCACCACGCGACACGAGCGATGTCCATCCGGTCCGATTGTTTCGCTCGGTTTATTTGTCTATTTCTCTCTCTCTCTCTCTTTCCTCTTTTTTTTTCTTGCGCACTTTTCTTTACACACGATCGGGCTATACCCGAGAAACGACCAAGAAACAACGAACCATGCAACTACCTTCCATCGAGACCACTGATCAGCTGTGCGCTGCGTACCGACCACCGCGCCGTTCGCTGCGACTTCCGTCCGGCGCGTTAGCGTTTAGTTCGCGACAATCGCGAATCTGGCGCGACGAGCGGCGTTTACGTGCAGTGTAATAATATCGCGCCGATTTTTACTAAAATTAATCACGTTCATCGGCAATATGTAGCTCGAACTCGAATATTCGCGCGATCGCGTAGTCAAGATGGCTGCGGTGCGGACAAGTGCCATCCTATTTATGAATGGAAGACGCGTCATAATGGGTTCGTCGGCGAAGACACGAGATACGGAGACGGGTCGCCGCGTGCTATTTTGGAGCATGTGCGACATCGACGCGCCAATACGGTCTTCTTTTTCGCGCTTGATGTTTATATTGCGCCTGTTGAGAGATTGTTTTTTCGATTGAATCTCGTTATCTCTTGCGAATATGTACGCCGAACAAAAAAGAAATTTCAAAAACAAAATCAGAAAAAACCAATGCGTTTGATTTTTGATTAGTTTTTAAGTTTGCAATTACATTTGATTTTAATTTTATTTTACTGAACACAGATGAAATCTTATCTTTTTCAAATACTCATTAACATGCATATGTATTACACGTAATGATAAGAAATTTGTATTTACATTGCGTTACAACATGTGGACAACATAAAGTACTGAAATAAATTATAATTTATATTTTTGCTAGGATAAATAATACAGAATGCTATTATTGTAAACTGGTATATTGATTCCTACGAATATATAAACCAAAATTAATATATAATAGTAATAGTAATATTATTATTACAATAGAATTAATACGGAATAAACAGTTGCTTACATGTAGATAATTGCTCGTTTATGTGATTTCTGGGAACAAGAATTTTATCTATTAGTGAAATAAATTACTTTTTTTTTCAAAACGCTGCTATTTTTTAAATGCTTTCAATATAAATTTGGCATACATTTTTGAGACCATGTTCATAATACTTGTTCTCCGTTTTATCCAATTTGTAAATAAAAAATAGATAAGTGCTAACAGTGGAGAATAACAAAATACACTTTGCATTATACTGCAGAATTCAAAAGAAACGTACGCTTTTTTCTGGATTATTCGTATCTCCACTCTCCTCACCTCAGAGATACGACTGTTTGTTTTAATTTGTTCTACGTATTAATATTTATTATGCAAATCATATTTAAGAACATAAAAACGCGTTAAAAACATATTTATGATTCAGAATTCTGTTTTCTCTATTGATACAAATACCTCAGTTAATATTCAAGTCTTTTTAGAGATTATGAGATATATATATATATATATATATATATATATATATATATATATATATATATATATATATATATATATATATATATATATATA
>QVOA01009878.1:0-26041 GCA_014825685.1 Pseudomyrmex cubaensis | reverse complement strand
ATTTCATAAAGTTCGTCTAAAAGTTTTAGACGTATTTTACTCAAAATGGCGATTATGTGGGTTGACATGGTATTGCTTATCAGCGTCCAATTAGTAATCGATATTTTGAACTTTATTAGCGCGGTTTTGCGTACGTGGTCTTTTTGTTTCACAAGTTCGTCGTAAAGGGACTTGAACGACTGCGTCAACGACACTATAAAAGTCTGATCGGTCGTGCCAGGTACGAGACCTCTGTGCGCGCACAAGTTGTCTTCTTCTTTCTTCAGATCGTTGATCAAAGTAGGAAGATCGGTGTCCGCGAATCCGTGTACTGATCTACATCACAAAAAGTAAATAACGCAATTATTATCGCATTCATTATAACTTGGCGTGAAAAAAAGATCTTACCGTCCGTGGATGTAAAATCCGTAGTAATCGTGCGCCAGAACGAACACGCTGATGTTCGCGATCGAGCACAGATCCACGAACTTCTGCAGTCTGTTTCGAACGTATCTCTCGTAAAACGTGATGCGGATCAACCACTGCGCGAAATACACGGACACGTAGACGAATGTGCTGATCGCGTATCGCAATGTGAAATTTGTCTCCTCTTCAGTGAATTTGCTCGCACCGGTCGACTCCGGCACCGCCAACATCCACGACTCTAAGTCGAATATCTGAAATATAACAATAAGATTCTGTGAAAAACTTTTTATTCTTGTAACATAAACAAAAAAAAGTATTTTTTTTCGCGTGAAAGACCTGCAAGATGCACAGAGTGTAGATCGATTGCAACGCCACGTTTATTCTCCTTCTGGTTTGCAACTTGCACCATTCGTTCGCGACGAAGTACGTTCTCCAAATGCTAATTGGAAAATTGTTCACGTGCTCGCTCGTCTCCTGTAGAGGTGATCTCGCGAGCGAGTAGACGGAGGAAAATTTCGGCACGTATTTGTCGAACGAGGACTTGGACGCTTCGATCGGGCTCGCGTTCCTGCTCGTCCGATGCGATCGTTTCTTCCGTTTGGACGCGATCATGTCGGACGTTATTCTCGACGATCTGTTCTCGTCTGAAAACCTGTTGGAATACAATTTTCGCAGGGAAGTGTGCGGCGAGTCGTACTTCGGTTGGCTGTGCGTCGTTCTCGGTTGTTCCCAATCGATGAAAAATACGCTCAAGCTCCAATGCTGACAGACGAATCCCATCATCTCTACAATCTGAATTGAATCTTCTATGTACAATATTATTTTATTCTTATTTTATTGTAATTCGATTAACTGTTTTTTAATTAAAAAAAAACACTCTTACGCGCTCCATTTTTACACTCACTTTAAAGCCGAACGCTACATTTATGTACGTTCGGATGTTCCTCTCGGTGTTCTCGTCGGGCAGCAGCACGTACGGTACAGTTTGGCCCTTGTAAAAAGCGAACAGATACACGCACACGCTGATGCACACGAAAGAAATTACACTCCCAACCGCGCCCATCGCGTAAATCAAAAACCACAGCAAAACCGTGATGCTCAGATTGCCGTTGCGATTCCGTTTGTAATAATTCCACGCTCTGACGCCGGAAATTATCAGAGCCATTGCCGTCAGCACTCCGATAGTTATCTGAAATAATTTTTTTTTTAAATATATTTCAGTATTTGCTAAAAAAAATTCAGGCGTAAAGAATTATTTTTACACAACTGTTGGTTTTACCTCAATGTTGTAGTCTATATCGTTATCTTTCAACGTGAACGTAACTTTGTAGTCTATCACAATGTCGGAAGTATCGTGCAAATCTTGTTGCGTCAGCTCGTCGTACTCGACGATTAGAAGAGGCGCAAATATTCTGCCGTGATCTTTTCCATTCCGAACGTTCACTCTGAAAAACGAATTTCTGTTGCTCTTCACATTGCGATAACGTGAAGATATTGCAAGCAAACTTACAAGACCGTCAGAGACTTCATGTATCGAAGCACGGAGAGTTCCGATGCCCTCGCGAATCCACTGCTCGCGGATGTGGACAACGCCTTGAAGCCGCTGACATTGTCGACCAGGAAGAACTTTCGCACCAGCTGCTGGTGCGAGATTTTCTCAACATTCTGTGGAACAAACAAACACGTAAGTTTTTTCATTTGACTTATTACTATAATTGTCATGTAAACATGCAATTTATTCACCTCGTGATTTGTTGATCTCACGATCACAGGCAACGCGTGTACAAGGGACTTGTTGTCTTCCTTGAACACCAAGTAAGGAGACAGCAGTTCCACTTGCGCGCTCAACAGTTCGGCGGACGTGGTTCTGCATCTTCTGCTCAAATTTACACCAAACCTCACGTTCCTCAGAAGTTGACACGGCAGAGCCGGTCTGCCAACGGATAAGAATTCGCCGTTCAATGCAAATCTCGCGATCGCGAAGTCGAGGATGCTACTCTGCAAAAAATACACAATAAGAACGGCCAAGTGAATGTCTACAAAACAGTCAACAATCAGATGCATCACGCGCGTTTGTTTACATTATCTTCTCTTCTGAGGCTGTATCTCTGCGATATTTTTGTGTTATTCATCACCGCTACGGTGTCCTGTCTGTTGTAAAACAACCATACAGGCGCCCTGGGCATGTGCATGAAAAACATGCACGCCACGCTGTCAGTATAGAGAGTCAAGGCGCATATATTCGACAAGTGTTCACACGCCGTTTTATCTTTTCTCTGGAAAGAATTATTATTTTTTTTTTTTTTATGTGCATAAATGTATAAACTTGTCATATTCTGATATTTTACATATATTTGTCAAGTTTCATACTCCGATAAAAAGGTTAAACTACATTCTACGATCACATTATTTTAACACGTTAAAAAAATTGCTCTTGTTGTTTTTTTTTTAATTTAATTTCCTGTAGGATTTTAAGGATTGAAATCTCAATTCAAAAACTCAATTGTAAAAATTTACTTGTGAACTCGTATACATATATGTGTTCATATATATATTATACGCGCTTATTTCTGCACAACATCCTGCATAAACGGCTCGACCAAATTTACTTATTTTTTATTTTTTAATTTATTTACCTTGCACAGATATACCGCCACTTGCAACTCGCTCCTCAAGTAATAACTGTCGACATTCTCACTTTTGAACTTCATCAAGTACGTGCCTCTGATGTCGGCCCAGTCAGCCACGTCGTCCTTGCGCAGACAATAATTTTGCAATCTTACGTGCGTCGCGCTCGGACACGCGCAATTGACATGTCCGTTGTACTGTTGGGTGTCGCAAGGCAAACACTTGGAACAATCGGAAGACGGATACGTTCCTTGCACACACGTCACGCAAAGCACAGTATCCAATGGAACACCGTTTATATTTCTGTCCACTAAATAAGACATTTTTTTGGTTTTTAAATAAGTTTTATACTTGGCAAGAGATAAAAGTTTTATTTAAAAAAAATTATTGCATTATTGTTTATACGAGAAAAACTGGAATTTTATGAAAGCAATTACGTTGTATTTGATCCGAGGAACATCTGCACGTTGAATTTGCGCGCAGAATGCAATCCTTTCCATCGGCGGTCGCGGTCATATCGTAATCGCAGGCGACGCAAAGCGGATTGCCGTTCTCGAGACCGATCGTCTTACTGAATTCGTCGCACACGCATCCGAGATCTGGGCAATCAGCGGCGATCATCAGATTTACGCAATAAAAATGATTGTTGAGATAAACTTACGATTTGCGGCCGGCACGAGATTCTCGCTTGCGTCGCAACGCGAGCAAGATAACGACACGGTGTCGAAGTACTCGTCGTATTTGCACGAGTTCGGCTCCCGGTACTCGAGTACCTCATTGTTCGCGTTGAACGCGCTCGCGAACGACGTAAAAACGATCGCGATCATCATTGTTAGATGATCGCGGCTACTTTGTGGGCGATTCATGTTTGTTTTCGCATCGGCCGACGCGCGCGTTGCCATGTCGACGTGTTTCCCGTCGGAACACGGCGGAAGTTAACCGGACCACCCGGTATGTCACGGTATTTCACCGGGTGTTCGCGGTTGTAGCGCACGGTTTCCACGGCAATTCGAACCATCGACAGGCAGCGGGGATGAGTAGGGATGGAGGGCGATGACGTGCGGTGAGCGGGAAATAATTCGAGCGTCGCGACGGCCGTGGGAGTCGCGCCGCTACTTCCGAGGAAACAGCATCCTGAGGGATAACAACTTGTGACGATCGTTTTTAGGTAAGGGCGCCTCGATTTTCGCGCCGCAAATTGTAACACCCCGGAGAAAACCGATCGCGATCGCCGTCATTGCGATCACGCGCACGGTCGCCGATAGTGCGCGAATAATATATATATTCCTTCCCGTTGCGTGGATCTGTCGTGGAATTTTATTTCTTATTCGGTGCTTCGCACTGTGGTGTAATTGATTTATACGCGCACGATCCAGAACAATTTTTTGTACACGTGGATCTTTCATTTTTGAGGTACATTTTTATGCTATTTTATTATTGCGATTTTTTTTGTGTGCAAGGTGTCGCATCTGAAACCTACAATTGAGATATTAACTGATCACGTATTTAGGAAGAGAAAAAATAGATTTTTAAATCGTAAAAATTTCTCATCATATATTCCCATACGTTTAGTCAAGCGAGAGAAATTCTTTCTGCGGGAAAATTCTTAGCGATCGAACTTATTGGATTTTACACAATATTTTATTGCATAACGGGGAGAATTTCATCGCGAGACGCGATGTATCGTATGCATAGTGAACGCGAGATTAATAACATTCATTGTATGCCACTTGCGTTCCCGATCGGTTGGCGTCGTCAATGCAACGCTGAAAGATACGTGTCATTTATCGCGTACCGATCATTACGAAATCATTAATTACGCGATTTGTAGGGTCGGATGCGCCATAATTAAATCGTACGCACATGTATACCGTTTATTTATATTGTGTCGTAAAACCGTAGTGTCGATTATGCGCAGGATTACTATTTTGTAATCGATATCATCGTTTTTAAGTTGCCCACCAGCTAAATTTGGCGAACTTACGCAACGACAGCGAGAAAGAGAGAGAGAGAGAACAAACGCGGTCCGACACCATGAGTGCCGGACTTTTCACTGGCTAAAAATTCTATTATTACAAGCGCAAATTTTCTCTGTAAGAAAAAATTCGTGGAAAAATCAAAGACATATATTTTAGGGCGCGTGAAATATGTGAAACTTTTTAAAACTTATTAACCGATTTAACATTTTAGATCTAGAGAGACACAATAGAAATATTTTAATTGATTATTTGATTATTTTATAAAAATATTATATACATAAATACTTCTTTATTTTCTCTTTGCGCTAAAACATCGAGTTCTATACGTGCGTTACGGAGGACATTCGATATCCCGCGCATATAATTGACGCGCGTCGCAATTTGCGGCGCGATTTATTTAAATCCGCCGACGAATTCGGAGTTAAATAACGTGTGTACGCGCGGATATTTGACGTGGTTTCGCGTGTATGAGTCAGAATCTAAAACAGTTGGCATTATATCTATCGCGAGTCAAACGCGTTGCCGCATTTGTGCGCGGCCACACACGTCTGGCTTGTCGCCGATCTGTTTCACTGCCACCGTGGACACCGTTTTCCACGGCGACGTCGGTGTTCACGCGTAAAACGCGTCTTTCTTAAACTAGGTCCTGGGACAATTCATCCATCGCCACATATCGTCCCACTAATAGCGCGGGCCAAATTTTTGCGTGTATCGCCTGTGGTTATGTCGGTTAAACAGCGTCGTAATTCCGTTGGTGACGATCGTGAGCGTACAGTCTTGATCGAAAGTGATCGCGACCGAAATTCAGTGTGTCCTTTTTGTTTTGCAAATTATTAATTTTTAAAATAAAAGTATACAGTCTTCTTGTGTGTGTAAAACGAAATCTCTTTGATTCGTGTTTGTCGTGACTCACTTGAACGCGCATTCTGTGTCACAACAATTGCGATTTTATTTTTAACGTCCTCTCTATTGCCACATATTCATCTGTCATTGGCCGAAAAACTGTCCGAGGTGTATTAACAATAGATACCTGGTTCTTCGGAGCAAGAGCGACTCGTGTTGTTTCATTATTTGTAGAAATAATCGAGAATCTTGACCTTATTTCATTTTTCACTATATTTTTCGTATTATTTAAACTTTTTAATTGTAATAATTTTATTGTAATTTTATTGTAAATATAAAATTTTTTTAATATTTAAACAAATTGTGATCAATTTCTTTCATTGAAGTTTCGAACATAGGTGGACACAATACAACAGAGTTTCTCTCTCTCTCTCTCTCTCTCTGTCTCTTTTTCTTGTACGTACGCGGCTTTGCTGAATGATTACGTTACTCGAATCGTACAAACACGATGACTATATATCGCGTGTATAGTACGGGAATGCATGAACGAGCGATTGAGTAACGAGCCGATAGTTTCAAAATCGTAGCCACTTTCCAAAGCGAATGCTCTCGCCAGACGCGCGTACACGCCAATTAAGTCGAGGAAACGATCTAATTGAAAGAAAAGTTACAGCTCGTTACTCGCTTTTTGGCATGTGCGAGTAAATGGACAACGTATATCTTCATCGGGGATGATATATATACCAGCGTTTGTAATGTCATTTTCGCTGTTTATTCCAAACCGCGAAATTTATTTTCAACGCGACGTGCGAAACGTAACGTTTATTTCTAACGCTATTGAATATATATTATTATTTCGACTATACGTATTTCGAGAGAACCTGTGAGCAAAAGATTGTATAAAAATATTGTCCGTGTAATAAATACGGTGACATAAATTGCTGAAGTCACACCGAAATAGCCAACTGTCAAATTAATTCTGTCATCGCGTGTGATACGTATAGACACTATTATTTTCGTCACGTTACAATGCAAATTTTGAAAAACACATTTCATGATTTTGTGTGCCTTAATATTCAAAAATTTGATAACAAAAACTCGAGAAACTTACACATCAAACTTCTCTTCTCTCTGAAATTAATTTGTAAATTAATGGCAATTAAACTTACGGTCAAATTTAATTTTCTCGCAAAATAATTAACGTCTTACAATTATGAGAAATTAAGATAGAGCATTATTTTGTTTACTCAAGAAATTTCTCCGCGCTTAGCGGTTCCCCGGTAATTTAATAGCCGACGAAAATAAATCGTTCGACGTGTGTGTAAAACGTTCATTAGCTCGCGCGCGATAATAACTCTTTGTTACAGTGAGCACACGCATCCTCTTGATTTATAAATAAATTCAGAATAAATACGTGGGTAGAGGTCGGGGGACATCAATCTTCAACGCGAGGCCGAAAACTCGCGAACGACGTTACTGACACGAAGAGAAGAAACGTTGAAACATCACCCTATAAATGTCGACGTATCGCGTAGATTATGTTCGCGTATAATATTTCGTCATTGAAATAAAATCCGTCTTGTGTATAAACATGTGAGAAAATTTGAAAAAAAAAACTTATATCAATGTACTAAAAACTAATTAAGAATGATGCGATATGCGTCGTTTGAAGTTGCTCTGATTCCAATGAGACGTCGAAGACGCGAATAATTAAAATATCTCACACTTAGACCGCGTGCGTGATTCCTCGACGCGAAAAAAAACATAGACGCATTTTACTTCGAAGAAAGGACTCTGAGAGAGAGAGAGAACGGGCGATCAGGGATTCACACACGTCTCGTATTCGGGGAGACTGTAGCCCGGGCGGGTTTCACGTTGTGCGCCGTGCCAGTTCAGTTCACGGGCACCAAATTAGACGCGGGCTATTTTCGACCGATGTATAGTCGCTCGCTCCAGTTTGTTCCGACGTGATGACGAACCAAACCATCGGAAAGTGAGAGAGAGAGAGAGAGAGAGAGAGAGAAACTTGCCGGACTTTTGTTATAGAACATGTCTTGGAAGCCACGTGGAGGATGTGAGGATGGATGAGGAGGAGAGAGAGACTCAAACCGTCACACGTTTTCCACACGTTGGCAAAATAATAATTTTATATCCTTTCCACGTGGATGGGGCGCGTAACTGAACATTCGTTTAAATTAAAGATCTTCTAATGTACCGCGCCGTCTGGCGATATTGTTAAAAATAAATCTGTCTTAAAGTTTTACGATCATCTCGGATGTTACCGTTTTTTAAATTTTGTCGTTACAATTGTAAGTTGATCCATTGTTATAATTGATACATCGTATTTATTGTATATAAATAAGAAATTGCATCACAGTTTTTTAAAAATTCACAGTTTTATAATCTGACTGAAGATGACACAAGTATAGTGTTGAAACGTTTCAAATCACATTTGGTACAATACATCCTGCATCCTGGTTCTAATTGCCGATCTTTACAAGTTTGGTTAGGTTAGGTTAAAAATAAATTTAGAATCCTCTAAATCTGTTAAAACAGTATTTAAACGCATACGTGATGGAACGTGTGTTATTTTTCATACGAACAACGCGTCTAATTTGCAGATAGCAGGAAAGTCGTCAGCCTCCCCCCGATCGAGATGTCGAGGCCAATCCTTAGCAGGCCGCGCACGTTCATCTACGGCAGCAACTACGACAAGGGCGAGTCCTATTACAAGCCCATGGTCGACCATCTGGACCGGAAGTACAGCGCGCGGCCGTTGTTCCCGGAGCCGAGAAACTCGATAGCCGACGAGATCGCGGCGCGCCGTGGCGACATCGGTAACCTGTTCAGTCGTTTTCCAAAGTGGTTTTGACGGAGTGTTGTAAAAAGACTTCCCACAGAGATCCTCCTCGAGAGAGATTGTCGACGAGGTTCGCTGAATAGATTTCGTTTTTCGCAAAATCAAAATAATTGAGAGAGAAACTCTTGTCTTCCCTTATCCGACCCTTTGATCCACTCCCACGATTCGCATGATCAATCTACTCCTCACGATGATGATGATGATGATGATGATGATGATGATAATGATGATGATGATGATGATATATTTATCGTCAACTGATTGCGTGCAAATCGGTCTTTTTACTGTCTCTTTGCCTGCAAGTCTGTAGTTTAGTTCTGTGTTAATCCGCCCATTTGATGTATCATTTTGTTGAATAAATGTTTTGGTTTCCCAAAGTATGTACACACACACACACACAAGGCGAGTCTTGCTGTGATTATTGTATGTATCTTATATGCTTGGTTACGACCAAGATCATCAGGACGAGATTGACGGTCGCAAGTGCCAGCTTATTCTTGGATAATTTTTTGTGTATCACAAACTTATTATATTATACCTTCGCTCTCACGTCTCCACCGCAGGACATCCACACGCATGTAGTACAACACACGCACATTCATACCGACACGGACATCGGGTGAAGCGATTTGGGAAAAGCTGTTTGCGCGTGTCTTCTCGCGCAATACGTCTGCGCCAATAAAATTGATCGTCCATCAAGATTTACCAACAAATTTGTATAAACCTACGACAAACAATTAACTAATATCATTAATCGGAATCATTCAAAATTGTGAGGAACAGCAGAATGTCCGACGTGTCTTTGCGCGATGTGCCGGGCGAGAGATTGCAACTATTGAGAACGTATTTCTTTTTTTTAAATCACAAACGACTATGTTTTTCTGCGAATGTAAAAATAATGAAAAAAAATCGAAAATCCAAACAATTGCATCGTATGTTGAGCTTCAATTGAAATAACAAGCAACGTTAATCTGCTACAATTATATTTTATGTAGGTATGTTTATTCGGGACACTCTGTACGTTCCTGACACAAGTAATAGACAGTAAGTAGATGTAATGGAGAGAATTGTGGATAAACATGCTTGACGTTACATACAACACTGCTAGTTTATTAGACGCGCCGATGGGAGGATTTTGTAGATTTGCCAGATTGTTAATGCGATGCGCATCCGAATTTATATCTGATCAAATGTGCCTAAAAATACGTGTGACTTGAGGTGTAAAGGTTTATCCGGTCGACGTAAATTTGTAATAAATGGCGAAACCGAATGCTTTTTCGCAAAAAGTTTTCCGAACACTGCGTCTCTCTGACATGAAAAACGACAAATTTTCAAGAAATAATATCTATCTTTGTACATTTTGTTATAATTATATTTCTATCGCTGTTGCATTTAACGTCAAGTTAACAAATTTTTTTTAGCTTCAAAGCAAAATTATAACCAGTGTTGTAGAAACAGGGTCTTGAATTTCGCAGACGAAAGAAAATTTATGTCGATTTGAAAATATTTCGATATTTATTTACTGCACTAATGTGTGAAATAATATTTTCAATAAAGATATCGCAAACGAAACAATTTGTTTTCCTTATATTCCCCCTCGTCATAATATCACTGGTTATAATTTTACGTTTTACTTTAAATTTGTAAAAATAAAACACAGATATTTTAAACTGACAGAAAGATGTACGACAGTAAGAGAATGAAAGTTCGCAACTTCGCTGCGTTCTCCGCTCCGTTTTCTTCAGCCTGAAATCATTCATCATCATTCACATCAACCTTGATCTTCTCCAAGTTGAGAATCATCCGGCACAGAATCGTTTCTTGACAACACGCTCATCGTCTCACCGCGCTTATCATCGCTCTCATCTCATCCCCTATTCTTACCTTCACACAAAATCAACGCTCTTTTCTGATCGGTTTTTTCAGGCACGCGCGATCCCGGTCCCCGCACCGGTTCCCTTGGCCGAGACCTTGACCTCGACCTCGACCCCCGTAACCGCGCTTCCCAACTACCGCCCTTGCCCGACCCCCTGCTAGCCCCAGAAGATGAGGATACCATGTACGACAGCCGCGGGCAGCGCATCCGTCGCCAATTGGGCGACGATTTCGCGGAAGAGGTGGCGGCGACGACGCGCCGCTTCCGGGCCCGGATAGCGGCGATGGGTATCGAGAACGAGCTCGAGGCTTCGACCGCCGCGAATCAGGCGAAGAAGAGCGCCGCCGAGCTCTTGGAGAACGCGGTGACCGCCAGGAAGGGAGCCGCCAGAGCGGCGCTCGAAGAAGCCGAGAGCACTTTCAAGAGGCGCTCCAAGCTCTTCGACGAGATCGAGCGCGCCGACGAGGGTAAACCGGCGTTCGCCAGGTGGACCAAGCTGATCAACGAAGACGACGATCTGGTGCCGGCCAGCGCCGCCGCCAGTCGAGCCAAGCAGACGAAAGCGCGTCTCCACGACCTTGAGTCGGAAATGGAGGAGCTCGCCGAGAGACAAGCCAAGAGGGAACGCAGAGCGGCTGCCCTCAGGGCGTTAGTCAACGAGACCGCTGCAGCAGCCGACGAGGACGTTGTTCAACAGTCGACCGTCAGCAAGAAGGTGTCGGTGCGCAGCGCCGAACGCTCGGAGAAGCACGTCAGCTTCTAAGCCGGGCTTCTCCCGCGATCTATCTTAATTAAATTAAACACGACGGTGTTTTACAGCCGATGTATTGCACACATTCGAGAATTTTATTCCGGTCAGAGAGTTACAACAGAAAAAAAAAAATTTACGAACATTTTAAAATTATTTTGTTATTAAATTATGTTAAAAAGACAAAATTTATATAAATTATTAATTTTATTTTTATATTTTTGTTCCTCACCGCACAGTGCAATACAACAAGCGCAAGCTCGCTGTAAGACACTGTTGTAAACTTAAAAAATAAATATAGAATTTTTCTCGGTGTAGAAACGCCATTCTGTGTTTCACTTGCGCGATCGCGTTTGCCTTCTTGGCGATCGTGCAATATTATACATCTCGCTGATTTGTTTCCGCGAAAGGAACGTACGTCAACTGCGTTAACAACGTAGATATTTTATTTAGTCATTGACGTGTACGTTCTCTCGAAGCGCTTATGTTTTAATGTAGCGCGTACGTTCATTTCGCGCTGCTACACACAACTACAAATGTTTATTGTATGATATATATATATTATAATTTTTTTGTCTGTGCGGGAGATTCTCATCTTTCGAAAATATGTTTAAATCGCGATTTTAGTTTCCGTGTCCGTTCGGACGAGTCGAACAACAACTTGTTGTTTTAACAGCAATTACTTTTTTGTATCGTGCAAATCTGTGCGTGAATTTAAATAGACGCGTTACATCAAACACTGTTGCTCAAGATTTGATTGTATTTTCGAACGATATTTCTCGCACCGTGATTTTTCGCTTCTTCGCTCCTCGAGTTTGAGCGAGCTTAAGTGTTGATTGTTCCTAACGAGAATTATATTTAAGTATCAGAAAGCATCTTCACAAAAGAACTTTTTGTCGATGGCGTGATATTGTAAAAAAAAAAAAAAACTAAAAAGTTGCATTATTTCCCCTAAGGAAATGATTTTCGTCTTATTTTTACGAGAACACAGAAAAAAATTCTTAATCGTACGACTTTCAGAAGACAGAAAGCTTCAGGAATCTAAACAAATTTCTCATTAAAGTCACTGTGCAATGTATGTTCTTTCTTATTTATGAATAAATCTCGTTTGAAAACCGTTCTCGGAAAATTGGTGACACGTTGTTTGTGTATTAAATATTTTCTTAGTTTTCTCTTCGTTACATTTTTGTGTCTTTTATGTGCCTCATCCTTTTCCACATATTTTCCGCATGCGCGAGACTTTTTATAGTCGCATAAAAACTGCAGGTAAGAATTTATTTTATAACCGAACTCCCAGATATGTTAATTACTTTTAATTTAAAAACTCATTACTTTTTTATTTTTATTACAAAAATTGAAGTGTATTGCACACTATTTTTATATTTTACACTATTTTTAAAATAATAAAAATTACTTTGACGCAATAATGATTACACAATTTATCTCACACTAATAATTAATTAATTAATGATTTGAAATCAAAAGTCGCGAAATATAATAGTTTTCTCCGTCAGCGAATGCGCGTTTTAAACATTAAAACATACAACAATCTTGATGCAATTGCATACTAACATTTTTTCTAGGCTCTCGTAATCCATCGGGAAATCATGAGGATCCCTACGACGAGTTGGATTTTCTGATTGACGGGTATGGTCGGCCGATTCAAGAAGATCCGTATGAGGACGATTTCGTGTTGACTCATCGTCGTTTTAAGGAACGTGCGGCCGCCGCGTTTGATGAGGATATGGCGGAATTGAGACGCAAGCGACGGGATATGCAGGTTTTTAATTAAAATATTAACTGCGAATCGATTTCAAGTTTTAACATTGTTCGGTGTCGCAGTGTATACATAAGTTTTTTACCTTATTCGGAGAGAACCGTCTTCTTTGCAGGATCGCATCTTCGACGTGATCGACTTGAACGCCGAGATCGAGAAGGCGAAGATCACGTTGGAGGCCGCCGATGTCGCGTTTCAGCGACACGCGACCAAGTTCGACAACCAGAACGATGACGACGAGCTGACGCAGAAGCTCGACAAAACGCGCAAAATCGTCAACGTCGATCTGACGCCGGAGAAACCGAAGCCCAAAACTATCTTCATTAAACTGCCCAAGACCATGCAGGCCGAAGAAACGGAATCTGTTCAACCCGCTTCGAAGTCAGGAAAGCGTATGATCAACTCGTTGATCGGCACCGGCGAGATCGCCGATCCGATGGAGACTATCGCGTTGCAACCGATAAAGCGGAAATTTATGAAGAGAAAGAAGAGCGTTTCGTTTTAAAAGAATGTTTCCTCGAATTGCTGCATACACACACACAGTTTTTCTAGTGTAAAATTTAAATATTTTGAAGAAAACCGTTTTTGAGAGAAACTTTCGTGAAAACAATTTGACAAACATATAATTCATCAATAATTTTTCAACTAAACCAAATTAAGCCAAAGTTTAAAAAATAACAAGTTTCTGCTTTTGTATAATTTGTGTATTGAAAATCACACTCCACATCTTATGATATAGAGAGAGAGACACAAAAAATAGCTATGTAATTTTTAATAAATATAAGTGCTAAATAAAGTTACATAATTATCGAAAGTAATGAACAAAATATTTACATGAAACGTGGCATGAAAATATTGATAAAAATACACGTTCAAATCGCAAACGCAGTTTTCACAGAATTTTCTGATACTTCAAGCTGTAATAAGCGCGAGTATGATAGCTGTAATGTCTGGATTTGAGATCCATGTTGGTGATGTACTTCATGTCTGCCGAACGCTTGAAGCTCCTCTCCATGTTCTTCTGATCGTACATTCTCAGAGCTCTTTCCGCCCATTCCTGAGCTCTGGGCGGTTCGCGATACAAACCTTTCTGTCTTTGGTTCAGATAATCGATCACGTCGTTATAATAATTTTGCCTGTGAGATACAGATTAGAAAACTCGAGAATATGTATCGAAAAGACGATCATTTTTAAAACAAAACAATTAAAAAAAAAAAAGGAAAGAATAGACTTGTAGAGCCGTGGTCCACCGGTGGTAATAAAATATACAAGCTTTTCAAATTATTATTTCCCTACAAGTCTATTCTTTCCTGTTTTCCAAGTAGACCTGTTCTTATTTTCAATTCAAAAAAACTTTTCAATTCGACTCATATACCTGTAATCGTAAAGATACGCGTAGTTGAGGAACAGCGGTCGTACCCAATGGTGATCGTAATGAGGCGGCTCGAGTTTTTCTAACTTTAAAACCGGCTTTTCGGAAGCCGCACCTTCGGCGGGAGCTTCGCCCTCTGCAGCCGCACCTTCCTCCGTCGCGGGAGCGGATTCCTCAACGTCCCATGGCGCAGGTTCGTCGCCCCACATGGTTTCGAACGCGTTCTCACTTCGTTATCGAGCCTATATGATCATCACCGGTGTGTTACACCGAACAATAATTAAGACATATTTCTCTTCGTGGGAAGAAATCATTCGTTTCTCCCCTTTCTCTCTCTCTTCTTTTCCTAATTTCAGTTTTAATCAGATTTCTTAAAGTTGCACGATGCTTCCTAATATTGTCCAAGTATCGCTGTTCGAAAGTACGTGATCGAAACGACTCGGTCGATTTAATTTTTCGATAGGATATATTTAGCCGATCGGATATATGCACGCCGTGTGAAGAAACAGGTCATCGGAAGACACAACAAACCGTTTGGCTAACGTATCAATTGGTATTCGTGGCGAAACTAAATGTCATACCAATCTCCGAGTCGCGTTTGAATATTTTGGCTCGCACGTTAAAAATCGTCTCGAGTATACGTCGATTTATTAAATACGACACGGAGAAAAAACGAAATAATAATTATTTACGACAAAATGTTGACAAATTGTTCTTATAACGTGTTTTACGTGACAAGATCGTGGCCTGTGAACTATGCGCAAAGTATAATTTGTCTCCAAAGTATATTTTTTTTAATAGACAATAACTGAAAAAAAAAAAAAAATATTAAAATTGTAAAAAACTCACTACACAGAAGATTTTACAGAGACAATAGCAGAATGCGACAAGATCCTCCCGCGCACAATATCTTCACAATTTTTTTCCCCGCTGCACTTCGAGATTTCTCAATTGAGGATGCGATGCGATACCTGCGATATGATGCCCCACGCTTCTCGCTGCACTCGTGCGTACTGCAAAAAAGTCACCCTTCCGCGCGCCGCGGACTCGTCACTCCCGGTAAATCTTACCGTTGTTTCGCTTTTATTTTAGCTTGCGACACCTTCAGCACCCCGCTCGTCCCTTCGAAGGTGCGAGCGCCTGAATAAATAGAGAGGGGGCAATTTGGCACGCAATCTGCGATAATTATTGGTGTGCGGATAGCTCCTTTTCTCTCCCGCCTT
Organism: Pseudomyrmex cubaensis; assembly: GCA_014825685.1. NCBI lineage: Eukaryota > Metazoa > Arthropoda > Insecta > Hymenoptera > Formicidae > Pseudomyrmex > Pseudomyrmex cubaensis. The sequence continues at coordinate 10,330 of QVOA01009878.1, read as the reverse complement.
ACAAAAGTGCATTCGCACGTGCGTCGACAATTAGTCGCTGATTTCGTCTGTGACAGAGAAATAGAGGAAGAAAGAGAGAAAGAGAAAGATATATTTGTTTGTCCTCGCGCCACTTGATGAATGACATTGAAAAACGACGATGATTTCTTCGCGCAAGGTCAATTCGATAAACATTTAAAAAAATCGTACTAATCATTTATATTTTTAATTTTTACACGAGATCTAAAACTAATAATCTAAATCTAATTATACTGCATGAAAGTATGTTTTTGCATGTTATACTTTTAATTATAAATATCTTAAAGATAATAATCTTACGGATAAACATCAATTAATATCGCATTTCTCAAATGATTTTCAAATCGTATCACTCTCGAATACTTATAAATTTTCTGCGCGAATAAGCAGATGTAAAACTAAGACCTCGAGAAAAAATTAAATCTAAGTAGATCTAATTTAAATCTAATGAGATAAAAAAAAAATGGAAAAATAGATCCAATTTGATCGAACTTGAATCTCAATAGATATAAAGTAGATCTAAATAGATATAAGTAGATCTATGTAAATTTACACTTTATTTATCAATAGATCTACTTTAGATCTATAGTAGATTTATTATATTAAATCTAAGCAGATCTAAGCAGATCTGAGTAGATCTAATATAATAGATTTGAGTAGATCTAACGATAAATAGAGTGTAAATTTACATAGATCTATTTTATATCTATTTAAATCTAATTTAGATTTAATTAGCTCATTTTTTATCTCGTTAGATTTAAATTAACTCTACGTAGATTTAATTCATTTTTTTCCGGGACGGCAAAAATTTGATGATGTATACGATTAATTATTCCTATTTATAAATCAATTGTGGCGATCTCGAAGATATGTCATCGAATGACGCGGCATAATTACTCCGTAACGATATCATTGACATCGTACCCTGGTTTACTTACTATAAATCACGCGAATTTTTATCTCGAGAGGAACAATCAGACTCGCGTATGAACTTGAAATATATCTATATATGTATATATTTGCAACGACGCAATGCAAATACACAACGAGATTATGCGCTTAATGAATAAAAGTAATTTTCAAGGTTCTTTGTTAATGTATAAAAACTACATTTAATTTAATGACACTTTTTCCTTCGCTATCATCAACCAGGTATCTCTTTTACTTTATGGCAACACAAACGTGCTGCCATGCGTGCGTCACATGTGCGACAGCAACCTAACCTCTAAGCGTCTCAAAGTTGATCGGAGTCAACCAATAGAGTGATAATTTCGCGATTGCGACGTAATTCGAAACACGCGCTTGAAATCAACATGACAACATGATTTTGCCATTAACAATGCTACAACGAGCCTTACATGGCAAAACGTTGCCTTGTTTCGCTCGTGTGTTGTTCTTTAGCCGGTTGAACAACTCTTCCGACAGTGCTTCTGCAAAAAGCGAATCGGACAATAGTTCATCGAACGTAGAGAAGTTGCAAAATGAGCATCCCGCGACCGAGACTTCCTCGGGTGAGGAGAATGTCGCTCGTCTCGTGAAAGAAGCTGCCACTTACAGCGATGCCGCGGACACAAATTGGGCGACGAGTCCTTATCCCGCTGGCGTCCCGACCTCTCTCGAGGAAGCAGACGCGAAACCAAAGATCGATCCTTTGGACACGTGTGTGGTGCTCTTTCCTGGACAAGGCACCATTAAAGTTGGCCAAGTCCAGAGATACCTGCGCTTTCCCCAGGCTAAAGAACTATTTGAGATGGCTAATGAGATTCTCAATTACAATCTGCTGAAGCTGTGTCTAGAGGGGCCGCAAGAGAAACTCAATCAGACGCAATTCAATCAGCCGGCTACCGTTGTGACTTCTTTGGCCGGTTTGGAAAAGCTCAGGGAAGAAAGACCCAGAGTGTTCGAGACTTGCGTGGCAACCGCTGGATACAGTATAGGAGAACTGACTTCTCTGATCTTCTCAGGAGTTTTTAATCTTGAAGAAGGCCTCAGACTGGTGTCCGTCAGAGGTACGGCTATGCACTACGCGTCACAGAAATCGTCTCAGGGAATGCTGTCGGTCTATTGTACTCCTGAGGCTAAAATATCTCAAGCATGTAAAGATGCTGCGAGTTGGGCACAAGATAATGGCGTGGAGAATCCAGTTTGCCAGTAAGAAACTCCGCTTTTTGCATTTATAAATTATGTGGTTTCATTACGTGTGCGATACATGTTAAACATCTGTTTTATATTAAAAGAAATCAATTATCTATTTTTTGTATTAAAAGATACGTTTTGTTTTTACAGAGTTGCGGTATATTTATACACTCAATCTAAGATATTGGCTGGGAATACTGAGGCTCTCGATTACATAGAAAAGAATGCGGAAAAGTACGGACTTAAAAAAGCAATTAGATTGCCCGTATCGGGAGCGTTTCATACGAGACTGATGGAGCCCGCACTCAAATCTTTCAGCAAAATGCTTTACTCGTTGACGCTAAACGAACCTAGATGTCAAGTTTATTCCAATTACAACGGGTACACTTATGGCAATCTAACACTAGTTAAAAAATATCTGATCAAACAAATTGTGTCGCCTGTGAGATGGGAGCAAACCATGCAGTTGTTGTACAACAGACCTCCGGGAGAAGCTTTTCCGCGAACGTTTGACGTAGGATCGGGTGGAAGAATGGCGACAATCTTAAAGTTAATTAACGCGAAAGCGCACGACCATTGTATATTTGTCTGACACGTTCTAATAAAATTATAGAAAATATCTCACGTTTTTTATGAGAATAAAACGGATAAGAAATAATTGAAAGTTATGATCTGTTATGTTCACAAATTTTTTCTTAGAGTTCATTCTTCATAAAAAAGATAGACATTTCAGTTCTTTTTAAAATCTTAGTACCTTAACAAACACAATGTAACAGTGACAGGCGCTCTAAATATAATCAAACTTATAAAATCATTAAAAAGTCAGATAATGTCGAATCGATAAAACCATGAATTTCAGCATTAAGTAGAATAATAAAAATCACAAGAACTTATCGTGAAACAACACAATTACCAAGAAATAAGATTCTAAAGACGTCGACAACATACTATACATCAAATATATAATATACTTGGCACGGAAAGCCGGAGATTTCAGGTTCGACTTCTGGCCGAGGAGTTTTTTTTGCAATATTTTAATAATTAGGGGGGTCTCTCATATACGTGATACAAACTTAGCATTCTGTATGAATTTAGGAATTGAAATTTCAATTCAAAAAACTTACTTGTAAACAATTTACAAGTGAATTAAATGTGTATACATATATACATATACATACATATATACATATATATACATATATACATATATATATACGTAAATACATATATATACATATATACATATATACAAATATATATATATATATATATACACATACACACACACGTACTGTTTCCGCTCAACATCCTGGGAACGGCTCGTAAGGCCTTATATATTTCTTAGTATAATATACCTGTTTTTATTGAGAGATAAAATAAAAAAACATTACACGAATGTCGTTAGAAACAGTTTGGTCAGTGTTATACGTTAGACATTAAAACACTAATTCGTCACATTTTTGATTGTTCGAGTTGGTCGGATCCCATGAGAAATTCTGTTATTAATTTATTAGTCTCGTCGGGATATCTCAAGTGAAGATTGTGCGAACCTTTGGGAATGATCAATCTAACACAGAAAAAGTTGAGATATAATATCGAGGATTATCTTTAATCAAGTGTATCAAGTCTATAAAAATACTACCTCGAGTTGGATATTTTCTCATTTAAGTAGACCGGATGTTCAGGTAGGACCAACGAGTCTTTCTCTCCATGAATAATCAATGTTGGACACTTTATCTTCGGTAATTCCTCTTTGCACAAGTCACCGTCTTTTTTTTCGTACAACCCTATCATTGCGTCCACCCAGTCGGACCAGGTCTTTTGGAAATACTCCTTACCGTAGGCTTCTATCATGGGATCTCTCATTTTTGGCGACCACGTTTCGATGTTTCTGATATCTGGACAATATTATATGCCGTTTTTCTTGAATTTCACACAAATTTTGCAGTCTTATTTCTTCGAATTTCAATTATTTTGCAAAAGTTAAATTATACCGTCATATAATTTTGTTTCTTCCGGGTGTATGTACGCGTTCGCGCCAAGGACCACCATCTTTCTGATACTGTCGGGATACTTCGCGGCGATTATCAGTGACGTGATACCGCCGTCGCTCCAGCCGACCAGCGAGAATTTTGAATAGCCCAGATTCTTCATCAGATTGTGAGCGTACACGGCGTCGCGGTAAAAGAAATCGTCAGGGAAAGTTCGATCGGGTGGTCGCGATTTTCCATAACCCGGCGGATCCCACGCAACTATCGTCAGCTTTTCGGCATCCATAGTCTCGATCTGCGGCTTCCAATCGGTCCATATTGTTCCTGAAATGCAGCAGTTCGATAAATAATAAATAATTTTTTAAATAATTTTTGTTCTAAACTGAGATCAACAGCTCTGCGCAACATCATTCTTTCATCTTTTTCTTATCGAAAAGAATGATTTGCTCAGAAGCAACTGTTATCCTGACTGCAGTCTAGAAATATTTGAACATTTTTCAAAAATCATTTGAAATCGTGCGCGTGTCCCAAGAGATAGTTCGAATGTCACTGCAAGTCAAAGATCACGTTCAATAGATGGCAGCAAGTTGCAGAAAAAAAACTCGTTGCCATTCATTTGATTCTCTTCGAGAAATTATCGCGTAACATAAGTACCTATACAATTTTTGCTCACCCAATGCGCCTGGTAGCAACAACACCGGATGATCGCCTTTGCCGACCCGGGCGTAATTGATTTCTTTGTCGTCCACCTTGATCTTCCGTTCCTGTTGAACAAAACTAACTTGTTTTCACGGAATACATCGAGACGTAAATCGACACGCATAAAGTAAGTCGCCGAACAATCTGTCTATATTTGTTTACACTGTTCTTTATACATACCTCCACTTTACGGGTTTCGCTCGACATTGTCGACAACTTTCTTGACCACGGGAACGCGTTTTCGGACTTGGCGACTTTGTACAGTGTGTGCGCGAAGCGACCGCACGTTTTACACGCTCTTGACAACATTTCCACTATATACGTACTACGTACCTATATCCACTGTACCTGTACACCAACTAACCGACAGTTGGAATATACTTGCGATGTATCAGAAACACGGGAAAGTGCACTGTTTGCATACGATGAGACGCGATATGATTTCTCTGTTTTGTACATATGTAGAGCGATTGATAAGTATTCGAAACGATGCACATAGATAGCGACAATAATATTGAGTCATTAAGTATGAAAATTTGACAAATTATATGTTTATTGAATATATATATTTATATGTTTATAAATATATATATATATATATTTGTCAAATTTTTCATACTAATGTCCCATTATCACATTGCTGTTGCTAACAATTTCCAAATTTTAGAAGAACGCTCGATGATGTAAATGGCACTTTGTCAAGCCGTCACTCACTTACGCGCGATAATGAGCCAGCGTTTGACATTTGTTTCTCTGATGGATGAAACTTGTCACAACAGCAATGCGATATTACTGTCTATGTTATACATGTGCGCTCGTTTCGGATACTTATCAATCGCCTCCTCAAGAGGCGTAGATAAACCCAATAAAACTGTAATGAAAACGTTGACCTTGTTTCATATCGGGAATATCAACTTGTTTATCAATGTCTGAACTATTTTCAGTTATCTTATATTCAATACAAATATTTTCAATAAAGTATCTTTATGACATGGAACTAAAACAAAATGCAAGTTAGCAGGAATTTGTAATTGTTTTTGTTGTTTGAAAAAACAATTTACATATAAAATTAAAACAGCAAGCGATGAAAATTTGTATTTGTTATGCGCACACATACACACAGTGTTATGATCATTAAAATATTTATTCTGGAATTGTACAATAATGGAGTAAAAATGAGAAAAAAAAAAAAAAAACGTTAAGTGTACACGATCGATGGCAGTTATGATTGAAAGATATATAATATACGTTTTCTACATGGCAAATAAATAAATTAAAGTCCTTGCGCAAACTGCCTTGATTAGTCAGTGATTATGTGAATTTGTTTTACAATTCTTACAAAAGTTTCCTACAAAAAATTTTGCGGGATATACTAAGACTAAAAATACAATATTCGCGTGATTCGCAAAGAATGTAGTCAATGTGTTCAGGAAGGAAAAAGAATCCGAATTACATTTACCAGTGATCGACGAGATTCTTAAGAGAAAAAGTGCGTAAAATCCGGATCAATCTTACACTTAATCATAATCTTATGATAGAAGTAACATTAAATGATTCGAAATGGATTATATGGCTTATCATGAATCATCTTGGTTATGTTTGTTTTGCGCTCGATCCCTGTTGTATTCTTCCAGACGTTTCTTGTATTTTGTTTGATTGTTCCACATCTCTGCTGCCTCAGGATTAAGTGGACTTTCATTATTAGGTTCTATAATTAAGATGACGATTATGATCGGTGTGTCATATTGATACTGACTCTCTAACTTACACACACACACACATACACATGTACATGTGGATATTCAGCGCTTACCTCCAAGAAGAGACTGTATGGAAAGTAAAATGGTGCGTACGTCATACAGTGCGCTCCATTTGTCTTTCAGTATGTCCAAACAAATGTTACCATTGGTATCTACATTTGGATGAAAGCAAGGTGTCAGAAAGCGGACTACAGGAGCACTGTATGGATAACTGGGTGGAAATTCCAATGTTAACTTGTAAGTAAGATCAGCATATACCTGTAACATGTGCAAGTTTGCATTAAATCTTTGAGACATGTTGTGTTTTTAAAATTCAGTGCTTCAATTGATTTATATTGGACAATCCTTACTGTATCTCTTGGTCCTCTGATAGTCCCGATCCAACTGAATAAATTTTCTCCGTCTGGAAAGGCAGATACTCCCTGCTCACAATTCGTCATCAGTACCATAAGCTCTTTTTGCAACCTGAGCGAGAACGTCAACACAATGAAAAATGAATTTTCACGAAATACACACAGGTGGAATAGAAGAAATTAGTAAATTATAAAAATCAAATTTTGTAAAACAAGAAAAAAATATTCGATCACCATCGTATACCATAACAAAAACATTCCGCGACACTAGGTTATGTGTGTAATGATGCGAGATAAATCTCAAATTTCCAGATCAATAACACTCGCAGAAGTTCTCACGAACTACGCGCTAATTCGTTCCAACGAGAAAATAAGATAATCCATGTGGGACCGAAAATCGAATTGCGGAATGGATTCTTCTCGACTCTGGCGTACCGTTTGCTGACTGCGTGATTGTCCTTCGGCAAGCTCTGCTTCTCCTCGGCGGCTTTGGTCGGCGTGTTTTGCGTGGAACTGAACGGATTCACATTCTGCGCCATTCTGAGGCAGTGCAACAGCGTTTCAGGATCCTTATCGCGACAGAAAAAAAATCCGGAACAATCCCACTGACGTTCGGAAACAGGAAAAGTCCCCCGCGGAGCGAAGAAGGAAACCCTTCGACTCGCCGATCACAACAGCGCGACGGAAATTTGAACGCGCGTTACTGCTCGTTTCGAAAACATCGAGCGGCAAAACAGCTGTTGTTGCGCCGGAGTGGCGGCGCGTCGCGCGTATATTTTGTGGACTTGTCTGTCTATACGCTCGTTGATCGTCGCACGAATTCCAATCGCGTAATTTTTCATTCCGCGAAGATTTTTTAAATCACAAACCGCGCTGATACCGAAAAGGGAGAAAGAGCGAAAGTCGCGTTTTCGTTCCGCGTCCGTCCGATCCGACACCGGATACAACCGCGTCTCGATGTTTTTCCTGTGATAACTGTTGTGTAGGTTAAATCGGACTTGATCGATTCACTGGTCTCCGCTGATTGTCGTTCCTGAACGTTTCGAGGACGCGTTCTCCGGAAAGGATGCGACGAGATAAGCTTTCTGTGAAACACAGATAAAGTCAGAACAACGTCACCGCAAATATCGTTTGAAAAAAAAAAACACCTTGGGGATATGCGGTTTGTGTTGTTGTTCAGTACCTATTGCCCGACATCGAAGGCATTGAGGGACATATTGCGTATAAAGTTTTGCAAGAGTCAACTCGCGCCGAGCGAACGACGGAAAGCTATGTAATGGAATTTGATGATGAAAGCGAAATCCGGTGATACGGGAACGGCTCGGGTATGGCAGGAGCAGCGCAAGGCACACCGGAGTCGGATACCGGGAGTTTCGAGTGTTTCAGAAACTACACAGCACCGGAGGTGTTTGTCCAAGGCCTAGCCGGCATTGTCGATCAGCAGGATGTGGAGTCCATGATACGCGCTCAAAAGCAGATGTAAGTTTTACGCAGTTTTTTTTTATACTCGCGCGCTTTTATTTTCTTGTCGTTACTTGTAGAACTTTGTACGTTTTGCAGGTTACAGAGGTTTGAGAAAACCAACGAGATGCTGACCAACTGCAATCAGCTGTCGGTGAACAGACTCAAGACAGCCGGTAACGAGTTCAAAAAGCACACGGCTCTTCTGATAGAGATGAAGAAAGACCTGGATTATATTTTCAAGAGGATCCGTTTGGTGAAAAACAAACTGAGTCAGCAATATCCGCAGGCGTTCAACGGTGATTAATTGCATGAAAGAGTAGCTTTACACACGGTGACAAATATCGAACAAAAAATATAATATTCTCATTTGTAAACGCAGAGGCTGTAAGGAGCAGTTTGGCGGAAGAAGTAATCGTGGAGGACGTCGATTGTCCGGTGAAACCTCTCGAACCGGAAGTCGTGCCGTTGCCATCCGTTCCAGTTCAAAGTGCCGATCGAGATCCCGATTCAGATGGTAATGAAATCTCCACTAAAAGTCATATCGCTAAAGAATAAAATCTCCCGATTCTCGTCTCGATCGAATGTGTGTGTTTAAATGTGAAACAAAAAAAAAAAAACAAACAAATTACCTGCGGAACTCACGGACGATTCAATTCAGGTAACACGCATCAGATTTCTAATATGTCTATATTGAGAATGAGTCAGAGTGTGTCCATATATATTGCTTTGTTGTGAGAAACTAAAGAGACCTGTTTAGTCAGAACCAATTGTTTGAATATTGAAATGATTTTATTGTTGTGAAAAATCTATATGTAAGTACATTATATATAAGTATATATATATAAAATACATATATATGTATTATATATATATATATACACATGAATGCATAAAAAACTATTTTAAAGAAGATATTTCTATTAGAAATTGATGTTAATAAAAAAAAGCAACTAGGGTATCTCGCTTTTCTTATAAGATTGCGCTTTTACCTGACGTCATGTGCATTTTCTCTCACGAGAGAGGATGATCAGTACAAAAAAAAATTCGCTGTAAAGAGGGTATCGATTGCATCGAGGTTTCTCGATATTATTTTGATTATCACTCGCATGTAAGAAATGAATCATCGTGTTAGCTGAGAGCAAGTCCGCAGTGATTGCAAAGTAAGCTTCCTTACCGATTTGGCTTATTGAAACAATCACAGATACGCGTAATTTTTTTTTGTTTTTTGTTTTTTTTATCACAAGAGATCAGTGTCCGATCTCGGACGCTCGCGGGCGCGACGTACGGAAGCTTACTGTTTTCAAGTATTCCTCTCTGCACTACTACACGTAATTCACCGATTTGCCGCGTAAGTATGTACATATCGCAACACACGCTTTCGATGTATGTACGAGTCGATATTTACCGCTTCTTCTTCCAAAGTGCATATTAAACGGAAGCTTGTTCATGTGTTATCATAGAGTGCATTATTGTAAATAAAAAAAAAAAAAGAGAAAAAGAATGAAAAAAAAGGTCATTCGCGCGTTGTCTCTACCTCGTCGTCCGCACCGAGTCATCTCCGTTCCACGCTGCTCACGTGTTACGTAGGTACGTCTGCAACAGATTTACAATTACGAGATTACTAATCGAGAATCAGTCCTCACGATATGTTGTACAAATTTTTTTTCGTCAATAAAGTTTCGCTAGGAATACACACACAAAAGCTTGAAAGGATTGGATTTAAGTCGCGACCACGCATATCTTCACCGACACGTGTATCTTAGAAGCATGACGATCTCATTCCTACCAAAAGTGTTGAAGTTCTGTTGTATGCGCACTCTCGATGTGATAAAGATATAATGCGATCGACATTGTAAAGACGTTTTATCCGGTCGGAGAGCAAAAAAAAATATATATATATGTGATTGTT
>QVOA01009877.1:0-65168 GCA_014825685.1 Pseudomyrmex cubaensis | reverse complement strand
CGAGACAAGTATTTGTATCACATTTGACACATTTGACATGTTATTAGTATGATCATAAACATAGTTTCAAGATATTTATAATTCAAAACACATACCTAGATATGCGAAATATATTTTGCTGATATTTGTATCAATAAAGTTGCATAGGGATGAATCGGGGGCTTTTTTGTTAATCAAATTTTAACACTTTGCTGAAATCAGCAATTAAAAACAAAAAAAAGATCGATATATCGATATGCGATATATATCGAAATGCGATATATATCGAAATGCGATATATATCGAAATGCGATATAGATATCGAAATGCGATATTATGATGTTTGCATAGAAAAATCTTATTTCTGCTCAAAACTTAGTATAGTATAGTAGTACTACGTACTATTGCAACAAAAATATTTTGTATTGACGCGAGCTACGTTAAATTTTTAATATTCCATAAAAAATTTATTTATTTTTCACGGAATAAAATTTTTTGTGGAGGCACTACCGTGCCTCTTGATTTAATTAATATTTAATTCTCTCTTTCTCATTTACTTTTATTTATCTGTGTAGATGCTGAACGTAAAATAATGCCGAGAGATAAAGCAAGAAGAGGATAAAGGAACAAAAGGTCGGTGCAAAAATCACTTCTTAATGCCCGCCTCACCGCGACCTCCGCGATCGAATCAGCGTTAACAAGGTTTTCTCTTCGAAGGCATCTCACGAAAAGGTTAGGCGCAAGTCGTATTATCCAAGTTACTATTAATTCAACCGCGGTAGGTTTCCACGTTGCATTCGATCTTTTATATTTTCGTCCCGCGAATGGATTTACGTGTCGTTACCCAATGAACCGGCGTTAGATTCGTTGGATAACACTACGGCGCGCGCGTTTTCTCATAAGAAGAGAAACAATCCCGCGCCGCGAGTTGGTTGCGGAGAAAACCAATCGCGCGAGAAAGATTCGTGAGAGAACCGCGGACGAGCCGCTTCTCTCGAATGCGACTCTCTCTCGTGCATACAAGCTCGCTCGATGCTTATCTCGATGGTAGTCGCGCGTTGCGCAATCACGGGCCGAATCACTCTCTCGTTCCGTTAAATCATTTATCGATGATTTTGCAACTATTTACACGAACGCCGCGAGGCAACCGCTCATGTCGAGCGGTGAATCTTTAGGTGCAACTGTCTTGTATACCACTTAAATTCTGATGTACGGAACGTGACTAACTCTCTGTCTTATCAAATTATCATCTTTTTGACATTCGTAATTACGAAGCGATGGGTTTGAACAAAAATTGATTGTGGGAGATCGGATTTTTCTTTACAATTTGAAACGTCTTCCTGCAATTTTTCATTGAGTTTTTTAAGTTTTTTTTTTTATTAATAATTCTGTAAGTCTCAATTTTATATTTTTCCATACACATTCCTCGAAGTCTCGCTTCGTTAAAATAATCGTCGACGATATAAATGGAATTGTCTTTGCATTTACAAGGCACTTTTATTCGACTCTTCCCGCGGTATCGCGCGACTCGGCTTTTATCGGACCGATACGAAGTTAAAAAATTGTTCCTCGCGCGCGTCCCGGACGTCTCATATATCCTTCCGTCCGTAATGGTCAAGAAACGCTCCTCAAGGACGGCGCGCGTAAAATTCGTGCGCGCTGTTCGGCTAATGGACGGTGAAAGGGGCTCATTGACAATCTTCGGCATTTCCAATCCTTTAATGTACGTCATAAGCCATTGATAAGCCGTAGAATGGATCCCCACGGCGCGAATATGGCGTTGTTCTCTACCAGAGGGTTCCACGGATCTTCCGAACTCGTGCGATTGTGTGCGTTTGCGTGTGTGTGTGTGTGTGCATATACAAGGTGTACGACGTGTTTCTCGTTTTATAATTGTTTTTGAAGACAACTGCATTTTAGCGCGAAGAGTAAATCGATTTTTTACACATTACTTTCCATTGCCGATTTAACATCCAAGAATTTTGACGTTTGTGCTGTAACTTGAACAATCGCGAACGAAAATCTGTAGCTGTCAATAAAACAGGTTTTTCTTGTAACGAAAAAAAAACAAAGATTTTAAAGCAAAAATTGTCGTGTTTGATTCTATTGTAGAGAGAGAAAACAAATGTGTTTTCAAGCACGCGAGGAATTCGTAGTTAAAGTACGAAATATCTGCGAGACACCGGGTATGTCCGCTTCGTCGCCTTCCAGCCGTCGCCGGACTTGAACAATAACTTAGATAAGAGCCCGAAGGTCCGCTTTAGTACTGTAATTTTTCAAAGTGATCTTCGTTCTCGGGCTTAAACTGGGGAGACGCATTTCGCGGAGTCACGGAGTAAAGCTGTATAATAAACTTTCTTTTATTGAAAAAATTATATTTAATTCTTCAATTACGTAGCTTTTATATTTTCTGAGATTCTTGAAACTTGCAAGGAAATAAAGTATCTCTTCAATATTTTGTCAGACAAACAAAAACAAATACAAATTTTCACAGACAATATTTGAAACTAGAGGAAACTTAAAAAATTGCGCGCGATAAAAAAAATCGATTCCAATTTTCGCAAAGTTCTTCTATTTTCACGGTGTGTGCGGCGAAAGTTTGGGAAACTTTCGGTGTATACAAAATGTATACAGCACAGCTTCACTTAATTGAACCCGCAGATACGTGGCCGTACTGGCCTAGATATGAGATCGTTTGTTATAGATGATATTTGTGCACAGCAGACTCCACGTTATATTCTCCGATCGCAGCTCGTTCCTGCTGTGTGCGGTTGATATTGTTGGCGCAACAAAATTTTTGACGAGTACCGCGCGCGCGAGTACGTTTTTATTGTTTAAAAACCCGGAGAACTATGTGTTGTACACATAGTTGCCTATATGTTTGCGTCTTCTGGACGATGTATACCGCGCGCGCGTCAGCAGCGTTCACGGTTGTAATCGTCTTTAGGAATTAAACATGCGTCCCGCGGGAATAAATAGATGTTAATTAAAAGCGAGGATGGGAGATGTTAATTAAGGGCCGCGCATAAATAAATGAGTGAGTGAGTTAATTCGTAACATTGCTAACGAGCTACGAGAATTGTCGTATTAAACGGGAGAACGGGATGGAGAATTTTCGCAACGTGCGCTTGCGTGCGCGACGCGTTGAAAAGTGAGAGATGTAGCGCGTCCGGTTAACGTCGAAAATTAAAATATTCTTACGAAAGTAATCTCGTTATTGAACTCGTCTGAGGAAAAGAAAAGCTACGTAAAAAGCGTTACATTTTTAATTGTTGAAAAAAATTATCGCGCTTCGGTAAAACACAGATGTATTTCGATGTCTGAAAAAACAAATTTCCTATTTAATTTTCTACCTCTTTTACTTCCCATTTTTAAGGGAAAGGAAAAAAAAGACAATAATATAAAGCTCGCTGTGTGTCGCAATAGAATTTAAAAATTCGCTCAGATCATCTCGGGTCGTTTCGAAGATAGTCGCGGCTCACTTTTTACTCGGCGCTTGTTGCGGTCTACGTCCGCAGTTTTCGTTCTAGGATGTCGAACGTCATCGCGCGGGGAAAAGACGACTCGAGATGGACTCGCGCGGGGGCACAGGGAAAACCGCGCGTAACAACAAACGCCGGCGCGCAAAATGAGTGCCGGCCGGTATATTAATTCCGCATTTAAAGCTGTGGTCGGGGCATGCCGGTCTCGGTGGTCGAGCGGTTAGTACGAGTGTAGGTAGAGAACGCAACAATTCAGAGGGGCTCGCCGGGTGTAATGGCTGGTAATTAGAGTGCCATGATAGCAGGCTCCGCGAAACCAGTTATCTCGCTACGTGCATCGTGCATGCCGAAGCTCTCCGCGAAACCTCTCGACTACCCCCCTTCGCCCCGCTTTCTTTCCCCCTCTCATCCCCTCGTTCCTTACTCGCCTCTCGATCCAGCGAACTTCACTCCGCTCGCGTCCTTGTCGCTCCTGCTTCGTCCTTCGGGATTTCTCGCTTGCGTACGTATTCGGAGTATTTTTTTTTAAGAGGGCAGGAATTTTTCTTTTTTTTAATTAAATATATTATATGATGTTAAATGATCTGTATATTTTTAAAAAATCAATATTCGTGCTTGTTATGCAAGTGACTGTGATTCTCTGTAATAATCTTGTCCAATTACGACTGACACTTGACAGACGTTGATACCAATAGAGATATCAACGGCGCGGTGACAATGACGATAAAAAATGCAACCGCGTGCAATCATTTCATCTCTGCGAGAGTGTATAAACAAAATAGAAAAAAAAAAAGAACATAGAAATTGCATGGGCAATTTTTACACGGTTACAGAATGCAGTCGATAAACTTTGATAAAGCATCGCTCGAGCGGAGGGAATTGTAACCGACGTCATCGAACGAGAAACCGCGAAAAATCCACAGCGGCTGCACAGAAATGGCTTTGCCGTCGCCGCTATGTAAAATTTAGTTTTCATCGGCGCGCACTCTTTGAAGCCAACGCAAACGGGTCTTTACATTCACGGTTGCGCTAACTCGCTTAATGTGTCGCTCGGCGTTTGCCGTTCGATTATGTGATTAAAGCGACGACGACGACGACGACGCCCGTTTGACTTGCGTCGGTTAACGTAAACTTAAAAACGAAGGGTCAAATTTGCCCGGGACTTTAACCAAAGTGTCCAATCGGGTCATATTTGTCTTTTCCCTCTGTCCAGTCCCGTTTGCCCATCCAGTTTCAGGAAATGGCACGTTTGTACAGCATTTTTTTTTTTTTTTTTTTATTCTCGCGTGTCGCCGGGAAAAGTGGTTTTTTCCATCGCACGATGGCAAACCGCCGCGAAAAAGCGCGAGCCGGCGTTTTTTTTTTCTGTAAATAGCGTGCTTCGCTATGCGACAGGTGAAACACGAAAATGCGCCGTTTACCTCTCTAACACCAGAACATTATTCAGTCGCTGAAAGCGTAATTAAATTTTATGTCAGACTGCATGTAAATCGAATGTTCTTATCCGAAGAGCAAATCTCTCTCTCTCTCTCTCTCTCTCTCGAAATTTTACAGAAAAGAATAATAAGTAAGTTCGTAAAAGTGATAAATGGAAAGCGGAAAATGAGCACTTTGTTCCGGAAATAAAACGTGCAAGACTCCGATTGTTTCTGAAGCTCTTTTTCTCTTTCTCTTCTCAAACCTGTTGTACTTGATAGCGCAATTTGTCGATCGGGCAATTAAATTCGAGATCCTTACAGCGAGATGCCTAATGGGAATGTAACCTTGTATCGCGCGAGACGCGTAAGGTGAGGTAGCGCTGAAAACACGCGCGCGGTTTTTAACGTGAGCGCGTGCAGGGAAGGGGAGGAACACGAAGATACGTGTCGGAGGAGGGATCAGGATAATAATGATTGCTAAGGTCGGGCTCTCGCCCTTTGCAAAATGAATTCTTCTTCATTTTTCTGAGACGCAAGAGAAAGAGAAAAGAGAGAGAGAGAGAGAGAAAATATCGGACGTTATTGAATTACGCGAATTTAAAAGCTTCCCGGTGATCGAATTTTTATTCTGTCAAAATTACAGCATCCTGAAATTGGCTTCCCGGCATCCTTAAAATTAAATTTCCCGTCAGAATTTTTCATAGATTTTTGACGTCATACAAACCCGCGTTCTCTCTCCTGTGGAGAATTTAAAATAATGCAAATTATTCGCAAACTCTTTTGTTGTTTTTTTTTTTTTTTTTTTTTAAATCGCAAATATGAAGCAGTGAATTAAATTTCTTTTAATACGTGTAATGCATCCTGTCTTTCGATTATTATTAAAGAACTAACAAGAAAAAAAGTCGTCTTCAAATTCCTCAAAGTTTTGCGAAAGCGAAGGGCACAAAACCCGCTTTAATTTACATAGTGTAAAATAAAATAAAAAATTTAAATAAGATGGAATATATATAAGGACACGCCGCAAAGAGATTTAATATCTTCATTTCTTCGCAGATATTATTATTAAAAAACGGGAAAAATCCGAGAGCCATTTCGTATATATATATAGAGAGAGAAACGCACTGAGAGAGAGAAAGAGATTATCCTTATAGATTCACCGCGAGAGTTCTTAAGCCATGTGTGGCTTAGGCACGCGCGCAAATCTGTGTAGGTGGATATATTCGCCATATATCGTGCTCACATACACACATGAACACACACATACACACACGTGCTCATACGTATATTTGTTGCATGTTTCATGCTCATTGGTTCCCCTTTCACATGAACTTTGCGCGGCCCGGTCTCGTCCTCGTTCGGAACTGCACGTACGTTATCCTAACGTTAAGTCGCATACGTGCGGCCCCGCACCGACGTTTCTATTCCGCTCGCGGACGGATAATTAGTTCGGACGAACGTGATTTCCCGGCGCGCGCGTCGATCTTTTCGTGCTTTTAACGTTCGGCCGGGAATGATCGATTCTCTATCGGCGGCGTCGGGTTTTCGCCCGTAAACGGCGCGACCCGATTTCCTTCGCGGCTGCGTGTTATGCGCTTGGAAATTGCAGTTGGATTACGAGCGCGGCAGCGATGGCCGCAGCAGCAGCAGCAGCGGCGCCGAGTCGAGAACTAACTATAAGTGCGGTTGAATCCCGCTCCTCCTTAAGCATG
Source organism: Pseudomyrmex cubaensis (assembly GCA_014825685.1). Classification (NCBI taxonomy): domain Eukaryota; kingdom Metazoa; phylum Arthropoda; class Insecta; order Hymenoptera; family Formicidae; genus Pseudomyrmex; species Pseudomyrmex cubaensis. The sequence goes on along the minus strand of QVOA01009877.1, from coordinate 58,580 downwards.
CCGATATCCCGAGATTGCTAGCGAGGTGCGAACCGATCGCCGTTAAATTGCAATCGCTTCCCCGTTTGATCCGAGAAATTAAAACGAAGCTATCGCGAAACGGAAGAAAATAGTCGACTAATCGAAAGAGCGAAGCGAACCGTAACGCGAAAGATAAAATTAATACGTAGTTAAGTAAAACTTTTCATTAAAAATACTTACATTACATTCTTTTTTTTTGTGTGAAATGTTTCAAGTTGTTGAAGTAACCTCGCGGTGAGAACAAAAAACATCTCAAGCAACTGAATAAAAATGCACTTAAAAAAAATCAAATCATTTCTGAAGAAATTAAAAATTTTCTGAACCGTCGGTGGCCTATATTTTCTTACAAAAGATTTCCGGCACGTCATTCACAATGCCAATCATCCGTTCGGACGTCCATCACTCGTCGGGAACAGCGCGCGAAAACACTGTCGACGTGTTCGGCTCGCGTGCGCGTTCCGCCCAGCCGCGGTCTCTCGCGTGAAACATCAGTTTAATATAAACACCCTCATCGATGCGACTGCCGAGTCCTCGAACTGCCGTCTGAATTTTCAATCGACGCGCCGCCGCGAGAAAGAAACGATTATGCGAGGAAAAAAGCAACGGGCGGAATAACAAGTCGCATATTTATGAGCTTACTTTGAAAACCGATCTTCGCGGATGTGTTTTTCTCTCTCCCTCTCTTTCTCTCTCCCTCGCTCTCTCTTTCGTATCGGGATACTTTGCACAATGATAAGTAGGCCCGTTCGCCTACGTGCGCATATTGTATACATACGTGCACATATATGATCTAACGAGATTGTCCAGGTACATGCATAAGAATGCGCAGTTAATTAACCGCCTCGGTATCGGACATCTGATTGCCCATTTAATTGGATTAGGCATGGTATATGCGCGTTTCTATGAGATCGCGTACGCGGTAATTACGTCGGTATACGCCGCCGTTGTACACGTACCTGTTACACACCGGCCGATCGGTCGAACGAATCGCGCGCGGCTGGAAAATGCCGATCTCCCGGGTTGGAAATACCGGCGCGGCCGCGCACGTTGTAACGAGAGGTCTCTTACATAAACCCTTCGATTATGGAGACCTCTGTGCAATTCAGAGGTCTGATTCCCGTGCTACCGGTTGCTTTTCATTACGCAAACTACTACTACTGTTGTTGTTTTTCTTATCCGACATAAGAGAATTATCGCTGAGAATTTAAGGATAAGTTTCTTTTTTTTCTCCTCTTTAAGGAGTTAATAGGGTGGACACGGTAAGCAGAAGCAAAAAGAAGACGAGCCTGAAGACTAACTTGAAACTTTAAAATACACTTCAAAAAAAGAAAAAGAAAGAGAACTTTGAGATTCTATAACATCTCTAATAATCTTTTCCTTGAATATCAAAACTTATTGCGTGATAAAGTTTACTTACAAGTGTCGAAGTGATATTTACTTTCCGGTTGAAGATAAGATATTCTTTCCGGTTAAAGATAAAATATTCTCTTGTTTCGTGACAAGTGAGTTCGTGTCGTCAAATTTCAAGAGATAGATATAGTGATGAAAATTTTTTACATTGTAACTTTTTGCGTGAAATTGCATTTATTTGTCCTACAACGTCCCGCAAAAGAATCCAGACTTTTTGCGAGTTTAAATCTACGGAAAATCTAAGATTTCCCGACAATATCCGATTGGGAAACGCCGCATCTGGTCTACGTGTTGATATCTTTCTCGTCGATTGCTCAGCGAGATGTGCCTCAAAATTGTGCGTTCGCCGGACAATGAAGACGAGGCGTATGAAAACGAGCTCGCGAGAGGCAGCGAAAGCGTTTAAAGGTCGTTCGCGCTTACAAAAAGAAGCGCTAGAAAGCGAACAAGCGCGCGTGGGAGTCGGTGTGCGCTAGTGTGCGGCAAATTGCGCGAGTTTTCGCGTATGTAACGCGCGCGCGCGGATGTCGCCGGGAAGTGCGCATCATGTAATGACGTCAAACAAAGCCACTGATTTACAACGCGGTTCGAGTTACTTCGTAACTTCGTTCTCGTGAGTTTCATTTTGAGTATTTTTCACCAGCCCGAGAGAGGAGATTGCTCAAGAGACCGCGAGCGGACGAAGCAACTTTGTTAAAAAACAAAAAACATATTACGCGAAGACGCACGTTGCTCGCGTTTGTTTATTATTCTCTTTATCGTGAGCGAGCAGCGATTGCTTTCACAAAGCGATACGTCAGTTTTCGGAGTTTGTTGCTCTGCTAATTTTCAAGAAATTTAGTATGTTTATTTTTGCGCTCGCGGCACACGCGCTCCAGGGTCGGTTTCGAAAGCCGACGGAGTTTTTCCCTTCGAACGCGTCATTATGCGAGAACAAATTGCGCGGCGCGCGCGACTTCGGAATTGTAGAATTTCAAATGGACGCGGTTTATACCCGTGCAGTTGCCAGCCAACGCAAACCGGAATCGGACTTGTTTTTGCATATGTTCAGAAGAGGTGAAGTTTAATAACCATCGATCACAACTGTAAAATGTATATATTCGCGTGGAGAATATGTCCCTACCCGTATTACGTTCGACCGATATTTAAAAATACTTATAATGAGCCTTTCACTTGTTTTTCGATGAATTAGAATTCTCATTCAAATGACATTTTTAATATAAAAGACTTCTGAAACTGATAGTTCGGAGTTTTCAATGTTGCGAACTACAACACGTACTACGTAATTGCGTACGTCTTGCAAAGAAATTTTTTTTCATTCACACACGCGCAGAAATAATTAACGCATAAGTCATTACACACACATGCGTGCGGTTTTATCGCTCGATTCGAATATTACATCCGGTGTAAACTCATTGCCGGACTATACTGAAATGAGCTCAGAAAATTTATTTTCACGTCAAGATATTTAAATGTGCAACAAATATATATTGCAAGCGTATTGTGATCTGACGGTTGTTTTTCTTTTTTTAACAAATATAAATATAAGTACAATTATCAAATGTTGTTCAAACATCATAAGTCGCATTGCATTCTTTCTCTTCGAGCGAAACCTTAGAAGTCCGTTTCTCAGTCCAGAGACTCGCGCGAGACTCGGTTTTCTCCTTTAAACACAAAAGCCGTCAATTGTGCATATAACGCTGCGCAATGTTGCGCATGTATACGCGCGATGCAGCGCGCTGCTCGACCGGAGAACGCGATATGTATAACCGGCCGCCCCGGGGGCTGCCGATCGTATTTATAGGCGTAGTATATCGCACGCAGCTAGATCAAGTATAGATAAGCCTCGATATGAGTCGATTCCGATTGTCTCCCGCTGGTCAGGCGCTGCGCGTACATCCGCCTCGTTCCCCGCCTCCGGTCGCGGTGGATTCACCACGGGACAGATCGGCGCGGCGTAACCGGCTGCTCTCTCTCTCTCTCTCTCTCTCGCCGTGCTTGTAACGACCGCGAAAAAAAAAGAGGTGCCGTCGCGTTTCTGCGATTCATTACTTCGGTTGCCGATATCATCTCGACGGACGAGATCGAAACGACGGCGCGTTGAATTTCGACGAGTACACGCAACACATATCGCCGCGCGCGAACGTCAATTGCGCACGCAAATTGTGATTTTTTTTCAAAATCGTTAAACTCCTCGGGACGGTGAAGTACGGGCGAAAAATGCAAAATATCGATCGGTGCTGATTGATTTTCGGGGCGGCGAGTTTTCTTGCGATAAGATCTCTTTTTTGATTACTCGATACTAATGTGATTAATTAAATCATAAGAAGAGAAAAGAGAGAGGGAGAGAAACCGGAGAGAGTTGTGCGTATATACGATGATTGTCAGCCGATTATGCGTGAGGAAATCGAACGACCGCTTTCCGCGTTCGCGGATTTCTTCTCGGGCTTGTGTTTACGCAGTTTATGAGATTATACGCATACATAATATCGTCTAAAACGATTTTAGCCGGAAGACAGAGCGCTGAAGCGACGAGCTTTCTCTTGGCCCAAGAGTCACTACCACGTCCAATTATAGTCGCTTGTAATTAAGAGGAGAATTATACGCGAAGATACGCCGCTCAAGAGTTGATTTATCATCGTCGGGGCGAAACACAAGCGTCAATATTTTTTTGTTTTTTAATATTAACGTTTCGGCCTCTCTTCGATGTGAAAATGACGAAATGCTTACGTAACGCGTTCTCGCGCGGAATTATTATCTCGCACAGATGCAATCGACTCTTGTGCGTACACGTGATTTCAGATGTACGTGGTGGTGGTGGGCAATTATCTTCTATTCCCCCGAAAAGGTTGGAACGTTAATACGCGCGTTCCCGCGCGCGGAGGAATTGCGAATAATCGCGCGGGAGAGAAGAGAGCGCGATAATGCCCGCGCGCGCGCTATGTTTTGCGCGATATGTAGTATCAAGCGCTCGCTAATGATCGCCTGTTGGCCCGTAATTATTTGTATACCGATCGCGCGCCGTAAACGGAAAAGCGTTTGTTAGCCCAAGTAAGCGTGAGTTATAGGCACGTTGATATCTGCCCTGGTTTATTGCCGCTGATATTTATGTATATCGCGCTATACATCATACGTTTCAATTTCGCGCGCGGTATTTATGGAGAGCGCGCGAAAAGCGGAAAGGCCCGAAAGTTGCGCGAAATAATGCGGCGCGCGATGTTGTGTGTGCGCGTTGTCCGGTAAAAATATTCATGAATACGTAACGAAATTAATTTTTAAGCGGCTCCCGGATGTATTGCAACCGACTGGCTCGTATCGTCGTTTACTGGCGATAGTATAAGCCAGTAACAGAGAAACAAGACGCGGCTGATTTTTCACCGGTCACACACCGGTTTAGCGTTAACGTTCTTTATGATTATTTCATTCGATGTCGCTTAATAAACGTCCATTTCTTATTTATGCGCATTTGAGTTTTTTTTATTTTTTATTTTTTCGATCTTACAAGAAAGAGAGAATGTGAACGTAAATTACATCTTTCTTTCAGTGGACATTTCTTCTTCTATAGATATTTTTGTTTATACGGGCGATATTTTATCTCTCTCGGAAATCTCTCTCTCTCTTTTTCTCTCTCGGAGATACGATCTCGTAACTGTACCGCATAAGTAAAATTATCGTTGACAATGTAAAGGAAGAACGCGATTTATCGCATATTAAATGAGATTAACTTTCATAAATTTGAGCTTAGTTTCTGGTATGTAATTCTCTTCGAACGGAATCTCCTTCAAAAGGAATGGTAATAGCTGGACAAATGGTTGTAGGATGATTCGAAATAATCCGCCGGTATATTACGCATGAGATGGTAAGTCCGTTGCACGAGAGATGCAACGTGGCGTGGCGGCGCGGCGGCGACGGCGCGGCATCGCAATCGACACGCGTATCTCGCGCTCGCTTTAGCGCTACATCTTCTGTCCATTTTTGAATCCTTCAGTGGAAACACGCATCGCGAAACGGAGGCTTCCATCTCGAATGGGTTATGATGTATGTATGTGGGCATATCCATTTACATATTAATGTATCGTATTTTGAGATGAAACGCTTTCTGTGCTTCAAAATATTCAATGATGACAAAAGCAACAAAGTGCATTGCGCGCGGCGGCTGTAGGCAAATCCTTCCGCGATTTTTCTATGCGCGTCTTACTTTGATATGCACTTCGATATTTTCGCAGACACACATGTGTCTCTCTTTCAGCGCTCCGATGTAATCAAAATAATAATAATATTGTGTAACGGAAGTTTTACAATTTATATCTTTTTCGATGAATATTATTCTTAGATTGAAACACAAACTACATCTTTTTTTTTTTTTAAACTACAAATTGTAATTAAACATTCAATGTTTAAACGCCGATCAATAGTTTTTTGTGCGACAGGATATTTTATTTTGTCTCAAAAAACTCGCACAGAAAATCAGATGTTATGACAAAAATATCAAAATAGTGTGCTGTCTCTGTAAAAATTAGCAGATAAAAAATTTTACACACGTTTAATTTATCGCTGTTCTTGCAATATTCTTTTCTCTCACTAATTGCTTCTTACACGTTCATTAAATTTTTTCCTCGAGATAATGAGTCTTTTTTTCGGCTTCGCTGTATTATTTTTTCCTTCCTATCTCTAATTAAAAATATCCCGATATTTATGCCAGGCGGAAATAAAAATATTCTCGCGTATACATCATAAATATGTAAACGTTTTTATAACTCCTTGCATATAAATTAATATTAAACAGTATTAAACATTCTTGTTTCGCGTATAAATTAATAAAAATAATGTTATCGACATGTGTGTTTGTACAATATTAACGTTCCGTCTGCGCGCACGAATAGCCACACGGAGAAAGTGTTGGTTAACGTATGCAACATACATATGCGCATTTCTGAATTAAGAACGAAAATTGATCTCCACAGGAGGCTAGTAATTCGGGACACAGCTCGTCTCTTCTACCGCGCGTTTCCTTCTTATACTACTACGTTCGGTATGCTTCCTTTTTGAGATAATGGGCCCGCTTCTAGTCTCACTCGCTATTACTCTCGCAGCACATCTCCTACCAATCTACCGAAGCCTACATGGAAACGTACGCGTATCACGAACGAGCGCGAGAGCCGGGATGGATATAATATCCGTACGTGGGTAGGTCGACTTACATATTAATGTAATACATAATCACGCGCGGAGATTGGAGAGGCAGGACCCCCTCAAGATGAATGAGCCTTAGTGTATGCTCAAAAGGCATGCGGTTGATCCGATGTGTCGTAATCCTGACCCCGCGAGGCTGTGCCACGTATCCCATGTCTCAAGTCGTATCTAGGCTATCACCAATATGGCCGACATCTCTCTTTCTCTCTCTCGGAGAGATCCGATTCCAATCGGACTTCAACACGCGCGCGATCAAAAGAAACGTGGAAACCACGTCTTTCCGTTTCGCCGGACAAGTGGAATAAATTGCGCCGCGTGAATATTTTCTCACAACAATCAATCGTGCGCCTCGAATAGAAACATTTTTCCCGGCAGATTTTTATAAGAGATTCGAAACACTTCGAAAGAGAGATATACGAGAGATAATCGTTGAATTAATCTTTATCACAGGTATTTGATTTAAGGATTTATTTTTTTTATGCTTTGGAATTTCTTGAATTATTACACTTAAAAAGAATTATAGTTTCGATAGCCGTTTGCTAACTAAAAAAAAAAAAATTTGATATTTCGGAACGATCGGATTATCATCTTGAGAAACAGCGCGTGATATTTTAAGTAACTGATTAATTGGTTGCGCGCAAACCAAATGCTCGGCCGGTGATTCACTCTCTCTCTCTCTCGAATATTTTATAACTGCTAATTTCAATAGCTTATTCCTAAATTATTGCCCGGCAACGCGGCGGCGTGGGCGCTTTGAAGATTATGCGCTGGCTTTGACGTTTCGCTCTTTTGTCCGTTTTAATCCGCTCGGCATACATCGACATGCGTGCACGCGCGCGCGCCTACACGTTATAAGCAATGCGCGCGGCGATCGGAGAAAACTCCGATTGTAGTTTAGCCGCTATCAGATCTTGGCCAGGTCGGGAAGGAGTGTCTGTGGGAAAACGCACTCTCCGACCGCGTGTGTGGCGCGTGCGTGTGTACGTTAACATACGTACGTGTCTCTGATTGCCGGCGAGATGAACACACGACAATTAGAAAGCCGACATTTATTCCGCGACGACGACGACGACGACAACGACGACGAGCGTCTCTCCGCTGTCTTTCCACTCGAAACGTTGAATATAATCGATTTGCTGAATATAATAATGTCGTTTCTTGACTCGATGGTACATAACGTATTTGTTAACTCGGCGGTTGCGAATGGAATGCCAAAGTGCGCACGTATGTACGAGAGTACAGAGAGACAACATTCCGTTGGAAGGCAATAAATAATTACCGAGAAATAAATAAAGAATACTTGTAAGTGATTACAACACTTCTTATTACTTACGTTGGTACATTATGTCTCCATTGCATCCAATATGCAATTTTCTTAGTTAATGCAACCTGTGTGCGATTCATTCTGTACATTCTTTTGTTGAATATATTCTCTTATTGAATATATATTCCCTCTTGGCGAGAAAAAGAATGTTTAATAAAAACATTTTCTCTCTCTTTCACATGTCACGTATCAAGAATTCGATTGGGAAATTCCCGTCATTTTTTCGTTCATTTTGCATTTGTTGATTGATTTTGACAACCGTTAAGGAATGCGATCGATGTATAATTTTTTAACAATAATTTTTTTTTTATTTATCGCGCTTAGATACATAAGCCGCTGATGGCACTTTGTACAAGTCGGCAACGATCTTCCTACATCTCCCCACGGTCACGCATCATCACCGGCTCTATTCTAATTCCGAGGTATCGAAATGATTAATGAAAGACGCGCGGACGTGAGCGCACGACTCGCTCGAACTCTCTTCTCTCTTTCTTTTTCTCTCTCTCAGGTGTGTGCGCGCACCTTCTGCACCTCCTGCATCTCCTGTATCCCTGCAGGGCCTGCGAGAGGATCAGCGAAGGTGTCGCGGAACGCGCGCGCGGACTTTCCCCGGCAAAATCGCACAGCAAGAGGTCGCGAGGCGAGGAGAAGAGAAGAGAGCGTCCCGGTTATCGTCTACCTACGAATCACTCATTGTCGCCGTAGACAATGGAGATTACTTTATCTCCGGCGAGATGCGAGCCACGCGCGCGTAAAAAGCGCGTACACGCCTCGCGCGTCGCGTCGCGCGAGACTTTCTCGCCGCGCGCGTATATAGGTACGTTGCACACGTGTTGTTGGCCAATCGTAATTTATTCCTCGGCTGCAGTTGCCTAATATGTAGACCGTCCTTGTGCTCGCGTTCGCTCATAACTCACCGAATGGAGTGAAGGAAAAAAAAAAATTAGAAGAGCGGGAATATAATGGACGTTTAATCGAGATTTATGCTCGTCGCGGGAGTTCAGCGCGTATACGAGCGCGCTAATTCGATTCGCTTGGAAAATTGTTTGCGCAGAAATCTGACCCCTCCCCTCCCCCACTTCCTTTTGCCGCGTGTGTGATCTCCTTACGATTGAAATTTATTCCGCCCGCGTGAGTAACGGCGCGGATTATTGCGGACTTAAACGTGAGTTACTCACGGTGTGACGCGCACAGAGTTTAACCGAGTTATGTTATTTGTCAGAATAAGTTCGCGTCGTTAACAAGCACCGAAGCAGTAGAAGTGATAATAATATCGAAGAAAAGAGAGAGAGAAAATTATCATGTAATTTAATTAATTTTTAGCATCGTTTAATTACGACAAATTGTTTAATTACAACGCGAATTGTTTATCATTTCTCGCTCGATAAAATGGCACACGTGAACGAAATTATTTCTATTTGTCGCGCAAAGAAAAACAATATGCAAGAGAGAGAGAGAGAGAAAGAGAGGTGAGTTTACAAAACTGGGGCGCGATTTAAATAACGATAAAGCGCGAGAAATATCGCGGCAGATTTCGAGAGAGATTGTCTCCTCTAATCGACGACAAACATATTTCCGACTAGATTTTTATCGCGTCGCATTGTCAGGCGCTCTGATTGAACCGAGTCGATCGTGACGCATCGCATATACGGCAGAAATTTTTTATTACAACCGTCAGTCATGTGTTTTTCTTGATCAAAGCGAATTAAGCTTGAAAGGAGCTTTCGATGATATCCGCGAAATGCGCGTTGTACAAATGACAACACAGCGATTCTCGATAAATGTTGCGATAATAATTCTCGCCCGGTTTCCGCAAAAGAGTTCACACCGTATAATTGAACGGAAACTTTTTCCGTCACACCGTCACTCACGAGATGTTAGAACATGACGAACTTTGTCCGCTATTGTGCTATTCGTAAAGGCAACACGCCTATATATGACGTTTCTCGGTCACTTCGAGCGGGGTCAATGATTAAAACTTAGTTTTTCTCCACACTTGTCAGTCAAACACACGAGAGACCGTCTAATTAATGCATTTGCCGTCAAATTGCTGATCCCCGCGCATTTGTATCCCGTTCGAGAACAAACGTGTCGCTATTTCCACCATTTATCCTCATAATCGATAATATCTGAAACACGCGGACATTCGAAATAAAACCGCAGCCGCCGCCTCCGCCGCCGGCTCGTTGAAGCGTGAAGCCATTAAGTGCAACTTATACGTTACACGTGTGCGGAGAGGTAGGATTACAATGCGCGTCAAAAGGGGATGCGAGGGGGGAAGGAATGGAAAAAGATCGCGCAACTATTCCATTAATTCACCGTCACGCCAATCGCGCTCGTCACGTTAAAGTCCCGCGGAAATCTTTTGTTTTCCCCGCTCGTGTTTGCTCGATTAACGCCGAGTTTCCGCGCGCGCGCGCGCAACTATTTTTTTTTCCCTCCCTCGATACGCACGGATAAAAGTTTGCACAGGTTATCGGATATTTTTCTGTGTTTTTCAAAAAAGTGAAACGCAGGCTGCGCGCGCGGAATGCATGCACGCACGCACGCACATGATCAGACATATAGAATCGAACGATATATACATATATAATTTTTTTTTGTTTTTTGTGGCGTATTTTCCCGGTATCGTGTATCGAAAGAGAAATATGCGGTGCGGTTTAAATATAACTATCCGCGCGCGCGCGCACCAGTTTGGCTGCTTTCTCGTTTCCCTATGTATATTTCGGCCGGTGTCTGTTATTAGACACCGATCGAACGTGTAACGCGACGCGAGATGCTGATCTCTTTTCATGAAACTGCGTTACGTAGGTATTTTCGGCTCGCTCTTCGACGATCATCGAACAAACCGTTTGGTCAAGTCATTTACACACCATCTGCTCATCCCTCCTTGCCTGCCCGCACATTTATAAATATAATCGGTTTCTCGACGCACAAGAAGCTCTTTCGGTGCAAAGTAAAAACGTCAAGTAATTTCCCTCGTTCGCCGAGAATAAATTCCATTATCGATCAATAACACCGTAAAAATTATTTAATCACACGCGGCGGTCTCATCGATCGCCCATCTAATGCCGATCTCCGCGGATCGCCTCGCAGATTGATAAGCGAGTATCAATAAGGCATACGTGTTGCACGGTAGTCTCGACAAACGACGCTGGAGTACCGTAACCGTCGAGGGGGAAAGAGAGAAGAGCCCCCACATGTGTGCACGTCTTCCGATCGCCGTGTTTATTATTATAACAGGAGAGAGAAAGAGTATCTCTCTCGCATCGTGTTAAACGGTCGGGCAGGTCAGGACCCGTTCCTTATCCTCCTCGTGCTGGCCGGTGAAATGAATTCCTCGCGAGAAACGTTGTGTGTGTGTGTGTGTGTAAGGAATCATCCGTATGGAACTAACACACACGCCTCGTTTTCCGATGGCGTAAGCGCGCGCGTATGTGCGGGCGCTATTTATGGATTATTAACGTCACCTGAGGAGAACTTGAGAACCGCGGCCGAACGGACGCGAGGAGTAAAAGGACATTTCCGGTGATCGTGACGCTGATAGCCCGCGCTGTTTGTTGACGCGCGTCGTAATTTAAGTATATTTTCCGAGAACGAGCACTCATGTCGCGTTTTTGTTCGAGGGTCTACCCGAGGGAGACGCGCTTTCGATTGAGAGATCGTTTACGCGAGACACGCATGTATCAGCGTGGGGCGTACGCCACATATTGAGAAAACCGTAGCGTCTGTAGTGAGAAAGAGAGAGAGAGAAAAAAAAACGGTCCGTTGGCATGTTGTGTGGAAACTCACATGTGTCAAAAAGAGAGGCGTGTAAAAAAATTATGAAAGGAAGGAGAGAAATTTTTTCAAGAGAATATTAATAAAAAAGGGGTGTGAGAGGGAGACATAACTCCCCCGATGCGTGTTTCGAATGAAGAAAGATTCGTCGTTCGCGCGGGAAAAAATACACGATACCTTCGACTCATTCGTCGCGCAGCTACTTAACGGCAAGTTTCGGCAATGTTAAAACTTTTCGTGTTAATCTCTCTTAGGGTAGCCCCCAACGGGCTCGTCCTGCCCCCTCGTCATAAAATAACATAAAACTTTTCGTTTCTCTCCCTCTCTCGCGCTTCTCTTTTCTCGGCGATGTCGCTCAGGACTTTTACTTTTAAATCATTCAGCCGATGCCCGTTACATTATTCAACCACTAAAAACCTCGCTATGCGGATTTCTGGGGAATCTCAAGGATCCTTTCGCCTCCCCCTTCGTTCTACTTCGAAGAGAGAGAGAACACCCCTTTCTGCGCCGCGCGCGTATTTGCAAGACCACCGCCGCTTCTTATTCCCGATGCCGATGCGAAACTTGCCGCGAGAAATTCCCTCAATAATTCTTAGCCCGCCGCATTTGCATTATGGTCGCGTTATATGAAAGTTCGCGAGCGTTTGAGTTATTCGACCTCGCGCGAGTCGCGTTTTTTTTTTTTTCTAAACATATACGCCGTTTTCACGTATTCGCCTTTGCATATTATCACTAGATCACTCGCCCGGGTCTCGCCCGGGTTCTCTCAGACAATCTCCTCGAAGTTTTGCCAACGCGGAAGCTTTTTACGAGGAAAAAATTGAGCAAATCAGTTCGTGCGTTCGGTCGTTCAAAAAATCCCTGTCACGTTCGAGTTAACATCCAGCTAATTAATTATCGATATCCGATTAACGTCGATATACACAGTATTCGAGAAGAACGGAGAATTTGCGAACTTTCTCGCCAAGTTTGATAGGGTTACAGCCGGAACGCGTCGTTCGATAAGAAGCTCTCGATTTCGCCGAAATGCAGAGCGATATATTGTGATAGCGTTGAGACGAAGCGGAGAAGAGGATTGAAGCACCGTATATACACGTGTATAACAACGCAACCGTGTCTGAACACGAAGTTCATAAATTCTAATATCCATTTTTGGACGGTTTCCAGGTGGCGGTCGAGAGATTCTACCTCTCTCGGAACACGGAGTGAAGTGAGCAGTCGGCCGCGCCCTCCGCGCAATAAGGACGCTCCAGCTTTTGTTATACGCCGCCGCACGGTGGGCGGGCGCCCGTTTAGATAGTAAAGCTCAGGATTTGCACATTTGCGCGAATTACCGTGTTATATGTGTGTCTCTCGGAAATCCGTGGAGAGGCATGTAGGTCACGAAAATCGTGCTCGCTTCGATAATTCGACTTAATTTCCTTCGAACCCCTTAACGGTCGTATCGCGCGGACCATCGCAGCGCTTGCCGAGTGATAACGTCCGTAGCGCGGCTGATAAATGGAAGAACTTGTCCACCTCCGGGGAAATAATCGGATTATGCGGAGTGTCGATGGCTATCGCAATTCCCGTCCCGTTTTCGCTGTTCGATCCGTGAGTTAGTAAATGTTGTTAGTGAAATAACATTTGCTGCTTTGAAAGTGTGTGTGTTTGTGTGTGGATGGAATGACGCGGCGTTTTTGCACGATACAAATTATAATTGACGTCATAGTTGAATAAATCACGCAAGATATTATACCGTAAAGAGAACGTGTTAGACAAAAATTTTGTTTTAATGGTAAATAAATCCGTTTGCAGAATATCGCGAGAAATATTAATCATTTGTGTGTGAGATAACTGTGCGACCGGCGCGCGACGAGGTAAGCAAATTAATTATGCGTAAAAAACAAAATTGATGTAACGTGATATATTTTCTGTCATTTTGTAGACACGGACGTCCGACTTTGCGTTATTATTCGACATATTCAATTCGGTGAGAACGCGCGCGCGCACGTTCCCGTGCGGCTGGTGTTTAACGCTCGACGCGCATTAAAATTGTTATTACGTCGCGAACTGGGGCGGAAACGGAAGAGAAAACACGCGTAAACACGAGCGAGCAGTGGGGAGGGGTAGAAACGAGGTAGAAATACGGCGTATAAACACGGAAATAAATATTCGCGTGACGAGATCGCGAGTCCGCCGTTTTCCGGCGAAATATCGAGACACGTTCGTCGTTCATAAACATTAAAAGGCCCGATCGAAATCTCATATCTATCTGAAAAACTTCAGTCAGCTCAGAACAGGGAGTTGTTTTTTTTTTGTTTTTGCTCAGGAGAAATATCAGAGGTGAAAACGTTTGTGTGTGTGTGTCGTCAAATGTTTGAAAATGTCACTCTCATCCCCCGCGATCTAGCAATTATTTTCTATAAATTCCAACTTCAAAAATTGATAAGAGATAAAATATCGAAGCTCGACTCTACGATATATTTACAGATCAAACACGGTTGTTGGTTCCGGTTGTGCCAAATAAAATCTATGTATGTACGAAAAAAAGATACGGAGATCGATCGAGCGTGTATGTATTTATGTGTATTTTTCAGTACAAATGAAAGGGCTCCTCTTCCGTTCGAATGTTTCGTGTCAATCGCAACAAATCTCGTCGGTGACAGACGCCGTTTAAATTAATTTCGATCAAATCCTTTCATCCGCCACGCCGGGGTTATTTATCGCACGTATTCCGGTGAATTCTCATTCGAGTTGCGCTCTCTCGCGTACGTACACGATTGCCGTATGAATCCTAATTATGTCTTTTCGGACCTTCGCGTTTGGAAATCCGATATCTGGGTCGGGCGAAATTCGAAATACGATTTATCGCTGCGGTGAAGTTGGCATTTCCATTTGTGATTCCATGCTTGTAATTGGTTTTCGGAATTCTCAGAAATCGATTTAGCGCTTTATTTCCGCAACGTGGCGATGGTTTGTGCGGAGGATCTCTCGCTTTATGTGTACATGTTGCGCGAAACATCATATTGAGCCGAATTTAAAATTGCGATCAAAGATTTCAGAAGTATGACTTGATACACTGCGCCGGAATTATCCAGTTGACGTGACATTTTCAGATTCATTTCTCACAGTCCGCGATGTTAATGCGCTCACAAGGCACGGTAACACGTTCGCAAATAATAAGTCCTTTAGATATTTCAGTCGCGTGTGTCGTAAGACGCGCACAAGTCAACATTAAACAGTCATTTCTCTGCCATTTTACGTTACTTCCTCTTCTCCGCCCTCACCTTATTTTCCTTTCGCGACAGAAAATGATTAATAACCGCGCATTGCGCGCTTGTAATTTATCAGAACAACACACTGCGCGAGCGAACATACACACACACACACACACACACACCGACGCGCCATTCCGCTTCCATTTTCTGGGAGAGGTAATTGAATTACGGTAAAGACAAAGGGAAAGAGAGAGCCTTAAGTTGCGCAACGCTTTAATAGTTCTCAAATAGAATTTATTACGTAACGTATTATCGCTTGTATTCGGATTGAGTTTAATGCAACGAGCGATACATATATCTATCTCTCTCTTTCGGCGCAATCGCCCACGGGGAAGCTCGTGTAAAAGTCGACGTTAAACAGAGCCCTCGCTTCCACCCGAGTGATTAATAACATCTCGGCGAACGTTAAACGCTCGTGCTTCTTAAGATTAGCTCGTGCAAAAATCGCCAAGTTTGAATGGGAACGCGCGCATGCTCGCGCCCTCCAAACTAAATAAATCACTTTGGGAAAGGCCTTCCTACGCGAACCACTCTCTTTCGCTTCTTCCTCCCTCGTTTCGAAGATCCTCTTTTTTTTTCCTCTCTCTTTCTCTCTCTTTCCTCTCGCGCTGTTTGAGTTATGGCAAATAAAGGAACAAACACGGCCACACGAGGGTCATGCGTCATGGAAATGGCGTTTTCCCATGTTACGTCTTGAAGAAAATCAACAACAGTCGCTGCTGATATCTATTATAACAACACACAGGTATCGCCGCGATAAATCAAACGAAAACGCTTGAATTGTAATTTCCATTCCTCGGTTAAGGCACATCAAGCTTATAAATATAAGCGTCGTAATAATTTCATACTGTAATTTACCTCGCGCAATAACGGCAAAACATATTTATTACTCTTCAAGAGAGTGTATTTTATATTTCATTTCTTGAAATTTCAATTAAAACTCAATGGACGTTCGTCGTCGCTAACGCGAGCAAACGCGAGGATAGTTAATCAAGGCGTTTCTCTCGCCGCGCGCCGACCTAAGTGCGGGCGTAAACCTTGAGATGTTCGAAGCGCTTACATGGCTCTTAACCGGGTTAACGACGTCGTGCAGGCGAACGAAACGGTTGACGGGCGTGACGCATTTTCCTTTATCTTCTATACAACTCCGCGTTGTCTAAGACGTATATAAACATGGCAAGGCAAATAATAAAACTAGAGATATCGCGCGTATAACTCAGTGTGAGAGGGATCGGGATTAGGTTCCAACGTGTGGAAGAAAAGCCTCTCGCTATCGCAGCCAGTGAAATAATGAATAAAGAAGAAGCGCGCCCGCGCGCAAGTATTTCCGGCGCAGGAGAGCGTTACACTTTTTTTCCCAGTAACGACATCTTCCCGCGACGCTTTACGCGCGTCGTATCGTAAAGATAAAACCCACTTTCTTGCCTATCGCTCGGTATCCCTCAAGGAAAGAGTAACACGTTTCTTTCGTACGTAAAAACTTTTCAAAAAAAAAAAAGGAAAAGATAAAAAAAAAAGCCAATATATATATATATGCGCCACTGGTAAACATATGTTGTATCTAAAACCACAAAAAACTCTTCTGTTTATTTGAAAAATATATTTCTCTGAGAAATATACCGTGTTTTTTAAGTCACTTCGATTGAATATACGCGAGAAAAATATATTTTGAAAAGTTATCACTCTCTGATACACAAAACAATTTTTACCGATATATTTACACGTGCGGTATATCGGCAATAAGCTACCCTCTTGAACATAAAAGAAATTGCATGCATTTATCAAATGTATATAAAAAAAATCTTAGATATAATCCGAAACTAAAAGTATAAATCTTTGCGAAAGATTATCAATTACCAGTAGTCATAATCGAGGAATAAACTAATGACCGAATCTCTTAAACAAAGAGACCGCGAATACACAGAGAAACAGTTGTCGTCACAAGTTGTTGAGTTATCGAGTTAGAAGAAAGGCGAAGGGAAAACGAGCGCGGCTGCGAAACGCAGCCGGAAAATTGCGGAAGTTGTTACTTCGCGCGATAAATAAAATCGTACTTTCTCGCCAGCGCGTTGAGAATCGATCCCTACGGTGTGCTCGGACGTCGTAATGTCGGATACCATGTCGGGTTCAGAGGGTATCTCGCGTAATCTTTAATGATTCCAATAATTTTCCACTCTCTTCTCGCACCGCGTTAAATCGAAAGATCTGCCGTTACTGCTTTCTATCGACTTAACGCTCCGAAAGTGTGTTAGCGCGACGACGTGAAGAACAAATCGATTGCAGTTGCAGCACTTGTATCGCGAGAGCAATGAATTTCAATCTCGGATGTAAAAAGAACGCTTGTGTAATTCATATGCTGATGGCAGACAAAAGAAATGATCATCCCGCAAGTGTTGTGAAGAAAAACGGCACGTAAAAGCTGTAGCTGTACTCGGTGATTTCAGGCACTAAAAATTAATATATATGCTGTAATTCAATTCGGAGGCGCGATAACCTTTCGCGATAAGCTCCGCTCTTGCACTTAATCGGCACGTATGATAGTTTATGATCCCTAACCATCGCTCGCGACGTAAAGTTTTTCAAATCATAGTTCGTCCCTTTTATTATTGCGCTTTCGTATCTGATCGGGGAGGAAACAGCGGAAATCACGTGAATTCTAAGTATTACTAGAAACCACTACTTTTGATTTCTTTTTTATTTTTGAACGACAGCGGAAGTGAAGCAAGTAGATATATATATATATATATAAAACATTTTAATGAATTTTCTCATAAAATTATATGATTTGCAGCATTAATTAATTAACAGATTATTATTATCATCAAATACTAATATCGCATGTTCATTACAGATAAATTATTAACTTTCCAGCAAATTAAACATGTGAAACATATTGTAATATGTAAATAATAGTAATTTTAAATTCCTTTTTATATGTATGCGCTCTTCGCAATTAATTCCCTCATAATATAAAAATATTTTTGAAGTTTACACATTGCTGCAGCACAATGCAAACTTTTCGTGAAATTTTCGCGTGAAAATTTTTCGCTTAAAAAGAATTTTTCGATTACAAGAAATGGCCATCACGCTGATTTGCCAACCGCCTGAGAAAACTTCGCGGAAACTCATTAGCCTAGCTGGTGTCACTCATTTTCGCCTCAGGTTCGCGCAATTAAAAAGCGCCACCTCGAAATTGGTAGGTCCCGCTTGCAATTCGCGACGTCACGCCGCTTTTCAGCGTTTTTTGTTTCGCCGCCGACATTTTCGAGAGACGAAAATATAACATTGGCTCTCGTTAGTCTCTTGATCGCGGCCACTCACGTAAATCACTCCCCGGAATTCCACATTTGCACGCCGGAGCTTTCTTCCTGCCCCGCCGCGCAGGCCTCTCTTCAGGTTTTAACCCTCCCCCGCTTGCCGAGAAGCTCCTCATTCGCGCGGCAAGAAGGTAAATGTTGGCGAGATTACG
The DNA here is from genome assembly GCA_014825685.1 of Pseudomyrmex cubaensis. Lineage (NCBI taxonomy): Eukaryota > Metazoa > Arthropoda > Insecta > Hymenoptera > Formicidae > Pseudomyrmex > Pseudomyrmex cubaensis. The sequence goes on along the minus strand of QVOA01009877.1, from coordinate 40,123 downwards.
GTCCTCGTTAAATTTATTCTATTAATTAAGTTTACTCACTATGCTGCCGCCTTGTTCCGCCGCCGTTAGAGAGAGAGACGGTCCGGCTCAAGGATAATACGAGGAGAAACTGCTTCGTAATTCGTGAAGATTATAATCGCACGGGAAGAATCCGAAGTAGTTACGCATTTTCGCAAGATCTACTTGATCGCGCTAAGAGATTTCCGTGTCTTAACTCCTTCGCGCGCGATTTTACAAGAATAAATTTTCCTCATCTCACGCGAAATTGTATTTTTGAAAAATCAATATATCTTATTCCAGTCGTATTCTCTTACGTTTGTAAATTAAGTTGTAAGTCAAGTTATATAAAGTACCTGTCACTTTTTTTTTTAGCAACATCAGTGGTTAGTTTCACGCGCTGCATTTTTATTTCAGTTAAGAAAGCGTCCGGATAAAAATATATATACTTATCAGGAAGAACTTCGCGAAAAGAACTCGCGTTTAACTTTCGCGCGAGTTAAAATATGCAGAGACGCCTCTAGCGCGCGCGCCTCTTTGTCTTCTTGTTGCTCCTTCGTGATAAAAGACGACGCGCGTTCGCAGTCGCAATGCAGTCGCAACTTTTCTCCAAAGTACGTATCAATTTTCCCTCCGACGATAATCGGGTGTTAACTGCGCGCGACCAGAAAGTGGGTGAGCGCACGAAGGGTGGATTTCGCTCGGCGCCGGCGAATTTCGGAAAATTTATAGCTGCGACCTATGCGAATTTCGAGAAGGGGCGAGAGAAACATCTTAACGAGGGGTCGGGCTATCGGGCGAGAGAGCGGATGCGCGTTCCACTTCCGTCGGGGATGGGACAGGCGAAGGCGCCGGGAAAATTATTGCGCCCCAACGCGTGCATCCCCGACCGATCGACGGGCGTCGAAACTTCGCCCGGGTGGTTGTTCGCGCACCTGCAACACACAACGGTGGCATTCCCGTTAGTTGAGAAGCGACCTCCACGCTTCGATAGTTCGAAGCGCCGTGGGTCGCCAGAAAATCACATACGATGCTGCATTAATGCGTGCGCACACGCGCGCACGCGAAAATATACACGCCTGCCGGAGTATTCATGCGGTTGTACATGGGGAACGAGGTAGGGGAAGAAAAGGGAGAGGAGCGACGAGCTTAATCAAATTAGTAACGTTCTCGTCATATTCCGGAGGAAAAGCGTGCCGGTGATGGAAACACACAGCAACGAAATGGTATACTAGTAGTGCGAAGTTATCAGTTTGAAAATAAAATATTAAATTTATAATGTTTAATGTGAACAATTATTCGAGATAGTTTGAATAAAAATTGGAGATTTCTGGACTGAAATCACTACTCGAATCGGTCGAGGAATCACATCTGTGTGTTTCTTTCTGTTTCTCTCTGTCTCTCTCTCTCGACGCGCGTGAATTACATATTAATTACTGGCCGGCCGTCGTAATGGCCATTCTATCCGCAATCCGCGTCATTTCGCGCATGGCCTAATAATATATTTGTCATTATTCCGTAGCCGCGTTGTCCGCGCGCCGTATATTTTAAATAATGCTCGCGACGTGCGGCGCATCGCGCCGTGCAAAATTGCAATTGAAGTTTTCGCGCCCGGCCGTGCCGCTGGTCAATAAATTACAATTGTTCGTCGCACATAATTCCCCCGTTGCATTAATAAATATTGCGCGCTCCATCGGGCTCGCCCCACGCTGCGCTCGGCCTGTTTGTCTATTATGTTGTCGGTTCTTTGAACAACAAAAGAAAACGGGCTCGTGAAATGCTCATGAATAATGGAGTTTTTCCTGTCCACTATAATAATTTTATGAAAAACAAACACCCGCACGTTGGACGCGGAGAACGCACAATAAGAAAGTGTTAAAAAATTGATCAACACGCTTTCTTTAAGCGTAATTTTTTTGTCAAAAACAAAACTCATTTCAGGAGGTGTTTTTTTTTTTAAATATCTGTAAAGTGAAATTTTTCCAAAATTATAAACAAAAGTAAAATTCGGTATCAAGAAAACTATTTTCTCAAAATATTGGAATTTTTCATATTTTTTTCCCGGAAAAGGAATTTTTTTTGGAGAACGCGTAATAGCTCGTTCAATTTTCGTTTTATTTTACATCGAAATTCGTGTGTTTTCTCGCCACTGCCATTTCCGCGCTCGCCGATAACGTTTACGCTTACATTTCCGTTCGCTCGCGGATCGGCGACTTCGCATATCGATGCAGATGCAATAAATCTCTGTCAGACCTTGGTAACGTCCGCGGGATACGTCCGTCGGATAACGATTTGCGCTACTTACGCGAAAATTTACGTGCCACGGTTAAACTGGGTTAGTTAACAACAAAACAGCTTATTCGAGCTTACCGTAGAGCGGCTTTCCGTGAGCTGATCCGGCGAATGTGCCGCGGAGCAAACTGCACGTCGGAAAAGTATCTTTCCGCCGCCGCCGTCGCCGTCTTTTCAGACCCTTACTATCGCAAGCGCTATTCTTCGGACGTGAAGTCCGAAGTCGAGCTTAGGAGACTTTTCCGCTATACCAAATGTGCACGGTGTTCCAGAACTGTCGCCATTTCTCTGAATTACAGACACTAAAGAATAGTTTCTCTCTCCTCTTTCCTCAAACTATAAGATAGTTTCTCTCTCTCTTTTTTCTCTTTCTCTCTCTTTGTTTTCTGGTAGTTCCTAAGTTATAAGTAATTGAAAATAGTTGTAAGTTACATAATGCGCGATACATAACAAAAAAAAAAACACGATACAAGCGAACTGTTCATATAAAATAAAAAATAAATAAATCTTCAATAAATTATAATTGTTTTATAATTGCTTTTTAAATATCATATTAAATTAGACGCGAAATTAGACAAAAAGTATAGGAATATCTTTAAAATGTTTAATAGACATGCTGTCCACAAACTTAAGAGTGCAGAAAAATAGATCGATGCGATTGTTTGTATGAGCGTAAAAAAAAAAAACAAAAACTATAAGCTCGACAAAACTTCAGGTCGGTATCGGAAAGATTATTCTCGCCCGTGAAGGGTCATATAGTTTGCGACTCGGATAATGTCTGTAGCGGGCGCCTGCAACGGAAAATGAGAAATGAAGAAAGAAGCGGAGTGAAGTTTAAAGAATTCCCGGCGTACTATAACACGTCGCCGCGACTGAACCTGGCGGGGATAAATTTTCGCGGCGAATTCATGATCGAGCACTTTTCAACGATCCTTATCTCGCGATCTCCCGCGCGACCGGAGAAGAAGTAAATCTTCCGCGTTATAAAGCACCCGGATGAAAGGAAAATTTAATGCAAAGTGTTGTTTTTTTAACGCGAAACTAAAAACAGCATAAAATAATAATCAAATTATCTATTCGAAGGCATCGATCTGTCGATAATATTCTGTAAAAAAAAAACCATCTCGCTTATTATCTCGATTTATCAAAGATTTCGCGGATAAATGGAATAGCGAAGTGATGTATCCTGGGTACGACGACGACGGTGTGCAGAACGCATTCATTGCGCGCTTTATCGAAAAGCACGAGCGGGGAAAGTCACGGCATGCGGTTATTAAGGAAGAGCCGGACTAGAGAGAAAGAGAAAGAGGGAGAGAGAGAAAGAGAAAGAGAGAAAGCGTAACTGGCCCGTTCGTCTCCGACGGACTCGTTAACATTATCTGCGGGGTTGTAATGCGGTGCGTGCGGTAGCCCATCTCTCGAATCCCAGAGATTGCCCTAACGAATTTCCTGCCCGCGGGAAGCTCGATCGTAAATCACTCGTTACCGCGAACCGCTTTGCTCGCCGTAATGCCCTCGGATCTAGCGAGCGTTTTTAACGAGCGCGCGAACTGAAGAGAGCCGCATTTTCCGTGTCGATGAAAACGTGGCCGATAGTGGGTAATGATGATGGCTATGATGATGATGATGATGATAACGTTGTGATAATGAGGCGATGGCGGCGTCGCGCAAAGCAGCGTGTTGCCTCCCGCGCGATTTTGTTTAGCGATGATGAGCAATTAATACTCTAAAGCGCTTTTGCGAACCAAATGACGGTCTTGCTCGCAGACGCGTTTGTTTTGTTACTTCAAAATCGCGTTGGTCTGTTGAAACTTTTATGTTTATAATTATACGCACACACACACACACACACACACACAATCACAGAAGATTATTCTTAAATAGCTTCTTAAAAAAGAAACAATCTTACTACAAAAGTATACAAATATTGTTCAAGTAATTTAAATAACAGTACGTATAAATATATTGCGTTCGTTTCGCGACTGCGCAAACGCCCCGGCTAAGATCGCTCGTCGAGCCTGTCGGGCAGAAAATACGACGAGTCGAGGTTTGCGGAAATGCACACTCGTCTCGGCACGACCGGTTACGTGATGTTCATTAGCGAAACCGGCTCGTAAAAGCGAAATGACTTGACATTTAACAAGGAATCGATGAACAGTTAAGTCTCCGTCGCGCGCACGAAAGCGTCTAGCTTCTCCCCGCAAACCACGCTTTCTCTTTCTCCCGCCTCTCTCTCTCTCTTTCTTTCTTTCTTTCCTTCTCTCTTTCCCCTCGTTTCCTCCGTCGCTTCCTCGTTGACGCTGTCGGAGAAGATTAGTGCTCGGCGCTTCGAGTAATCGATTAATTAAGGGGGAAGCACCCGGAGGGCGCTGATCTTGTCGATTCAATGAGCTAAAAATGACTTGAAAATATTTACCATCATGCACTGCCACGTATTTTATTTTATTTTTTTTTCTGTAATAAGTTTTCTTCTCTAAAATTTGTATCCGATTTGAGAACTCGCGAAAATTCTTACGAGTCAATGTTATCGCATGTTCCGGCTGGATACGGAGAGGTGAATGTCTGAAATATCGCATATCTTTTATTTTCCAGAACGAACATTCGCGTTTCGCGAAGATACTTTCTCCCAGAGACAAGTTCGCTCGATCTTCTCTCCTTCGTGTTCCTTCCACTCCTTTACCCGCTACGTCTATAAATAAAGGGAGGCGAGGTAAGTGCGGAGCCGGCAGGTTGTCGTCGGAGTCATTAAGGGTAGTGCTTCGGTTTCCCTTGGAAGCTCCATCTGTTTGTGCGCGTTGCGACGGCGAAACGCGTGCGTTCACGTACATACATATACACACGCGTGCACGCGCCGAAGACGTCGCCGCCGTCGTCGCCGCCGTTGCCGCGAAATGAGAGGTCGAGAACTAACTCGCAGTGGCGTCGAATTATCGGGTCGTTCGTTGGTTTTGAAACAGCAGATTTTGCGCGAGATTGCAACTAATTGTCGCAAGTCACTTCACGTAGAATAAAAATACAAAGAAAATTCTTAAATAAAAAGATGCTAAAAAATTCTTTGAAATACGGTATGGTTTTTTTTTTTTTTGGAAAATACTTTTAATTGAGGAAGAAAGAAAAGGGAGAACAGCGTCGAGCGGGGGAATCCGACGAGTTTCCGCGAAGTTTCGCGTTACAATTCCGAATTAGACAAAAAGTTAGGGAGCACTGTTTCGCGCGCTCTCTCCCTTCCCGGGAGACGAATTTTACGAGGTGGCCGAAAGACCGGGGAACACCCCCCATTATCGCGGCTCGTAATGTCAGCTTGCCCTCTCGGCGCTCCTTGCGGAGTTTTAAATGCGCCATTAAATGAAATATTTTAACGTCCGCGCCGTGAATTATTGATGCCACTGTTGTAATCATCCTTCGGCTTTCCCGGCGATAACTTTGCTGAGCCTTGTGCTCACAATGAGTCTTTTTCTGACGAAGATAATAACCCAGCCGAGGTCGCAACAAACACGTGTCATGTTTCAAACTCTTACAAATAAATAAATAAACTTCTACAACTTCTTAATATTACTTTTAGAATTTTGTTTTACTTGCTGTGTATAGTTCTTGTTTCACCACAAAAGTTCGATCGTCATAGTTTTGTTCATTACCAACGTACTTCATTAATTACAGTAATAAATTTGTTAATACAATTTGCGACATAATCGCAATATCGCTCTTAACGAGAATAAAGATATTTTTAGCAAACGAGGACGTCTTATCTATTTATCGTCTATTCAATATAAAATGAGATACGAAACCCAATTTGGTGTAATTTAGCGCCGCGATCTTTTTATCATTAGCGAAATGACTTGCAGCGCTCATACTGTGAAAATTACGTAATTTCGCAGAAATTCCACGCCGCGCGGAAACGCGGTCTCGATGCGACATAATTCGAGCAGCGGCTTACGTCCCGCGTCATGAGAATACTAGATAATAAACGAACAAAAGGGGTGCAAAAATTGTTTCGACAGAGCAGAGCGAGAGAAAATTTTCACGACCGCGAGAGAAAATCTCTTTTCCGTATCAATCTCACAATGCGACATAATTAAATGAGTAATTCATTTTATACGCAGGCACGCAAATTATCTCACAAAAAACAACATAAAAAAAAAAAATTGAAACTTGTGAAAATAAGAGATCGGAAAAACGTGACGAAATAATCGACAATTTGCGAGAAGGAGAATAATCCTTCGGGATTTTCCGGCGCAAAAAAACTTCCCCTATACTTTTTCAGGAAACGGTATTAAAACTTTACACACACCGGACTGACCACCGTGGTGCTAAGTAGATTACCGCAACGGTCGCGCCGTATGTTCGTCCAGTGACGTTAGATTAGGGACAATCATTTACGACTCCTCGCCACGATATTCAAACCGAGCGGCAGCAGCAGCAGCAGCAGCAGCAGCAGTCTCGCGTCGCGCGAGAAAGGGTTCGCCTAATCACTTTTTAACTGCATTAGCGGCCACCCCTGTCTGGTGGTGCCACACCCTCGCGTCGCATCAAAAATAGATTACACCGCGGGTAACTCTCTACCCGATGCACGGTTGTGCGTCTCCGTATTACCGGTATATTACGGCGGTAATATATGAACGAGCACGAGGCGGCAAGGAAGTGCAGCCGCATTAAAAATGAAGATACCTTTCGCGCGCGGCGAAGAAAACGCGCCGCGAGCTGTCGTCCGCCGCGCGACGACGACGCGACGTTGGCCCGACGACAAAACGCGGACTTATTTATTCAGTCCGCGGAATTTTGTACACGAAGTGCCTCGCGCGCCAGAATGTCTCGCAGTCATTTCCGTAACGAGACGTTTACTATCGCCCGCACAACACACAATTCGCAAAACGTTTCCGACGCTCGCGCGTTGGAAAACCTTTTTAATGTATTAATAACCACTCGAGTGGCTTTTCGTTCTCGCGTGCGTTTCGCGACAATGAAACACACGCCGTGGTTGTGTACACACGCGTTTATTATCCAAACGTGAAAATTTCGCGCGCGCTATCACATCACGAGGCGACCAAATATTTCAACGAGCTACTCAAAGTTTTTCCATGATATAAAATTGATCGAATAGTGTGTAGGATATAACGGATGTGTGCGTTAAGTCGATATATGTACGTTTTACAGATATTTGTGTCGAAGAGCTTCGGATGGCGGCGGAGGAAAACGGAGTCGTCTCGACGACGTTGCGCGCTCGACGACGACGACGACGACGACGACGACGGAAGAGACGACGATCTTTGTAACGCGAAAGAAACACTCGAAAGAAGCGCTCGGGGAAAATGGGGAAAAGTCGGGGGGGGAGAAGTGTTTCCCGTGTCCAGGCCGCAAGACAATCTTGCCGCATGCCTCCGCTAATAGACTGCGCGCGTCAGCCTTTTTTCCCCGCAGCCATCTCTTTTCTCCGTGCGCGCGCGAGATCCTCTTCACCACCGCGTCGGATTCGCTGCCAGGACGATGGATAACCCCGGGACCCTAACAGCCGTTTAATTTGTGTCTGGCTCCACGTTTTTGCGCCGCGGACGGTCCTTTCGAGTCGGAAACAAGACGACCGGCTGCGCGACGAACTCCTCTCTCTCTCTTTCTCTCTTTCTCTCGCCTTGACTGCTTGTAGCTGTCCGAGTGTTTCGAGTGTTTTTCGAATCTCTCTCTCCCCGGTCCCTTCGAGCGAGAACGTGATGGCCTTTCGTGCCGCTGACATGGCACTCGTGACAATAACAAATTGGTTTGGTCTAGTTTAAAGGGTGGGAAACGCGCTGAGTGCGTGTCTGTTGGTTTAAAACGACGGCACAGTCCGTGTGGCTTACCGTCGCTTCCCGTGTCTCTGACGTAATTTGATATTTTTCTCTTTGCAAGCGAAAGAGAGAGATAAAGAAATCGCGCGTATGTTCTCTCTCTCTCTCGCGGGTTAATAATTTTTATCTGAAAATTCAGACTTGCACAAAACGTCAGCAAAAGTCACGAAACTTATATAGAATGTCTCTTTTCTTAATTTATTTTTCGTTCTTTCTGTTTCTTCTCTCGCTACGAGGGAAGAAACTTCCTCCGTATTTTTTTTGAGAAAAGTCATCCGAGACGTCAACGTTGAAATTTGTACTTTAAATGTCCGACACTCCGCGGGCACGGCGCAAACTCACCAATTATTCATCTCCATCGGACGATGGAAAGGCGTGTCTCGTCTCCGGCGACACTTCCTAATTCCTAGACAACGGTTGGAAGATCTAATTTCCTAACCTGTCATTCACGTTACCCAGAAACTCTCTGCCTTCGTCAGCGCGGCGGACGGTTACGGATCGTCTTAAGGACGACCCGCTTAAAGTCGAAGACGTGTCCCGATACGCTCCGAAAATTTCCTGCGGCTAAACACACTCCGCTCCCGTAAATTCACTTTAAGGCTCTTAACGCGCGGCCACGCGCTCGTTGCTGACAGCACAATTTTCGGGTTACTCGAAATGACACAGTCCGCGGTTAAAAAGTGACGTTTCCTCGTTCCGGAAATTAGTTTCTTCAAATATAGATATAATCGGAAAATGTGAATAATGTTAAACGAAGAGGTTTCATCGTACGCGCGCGTATATATAACTTTTTTCAATACATTTTCAATCTTTTTTTCTGTAATAAATATTTTAAATTCTCGAGCGCAAACAAATAAATTTGAATTATTAGGAAGATGATAATAACATTCGATTCACATAATGATGTTCAATTTTAATAAAGACACATATGTTTCAATTAATTTTCTCTCTCTCTCTCTTTCTCTCTCATTAGTGATTTTATTATATAAACATGACAAATTTATTATTACACGCGGCAAATATACTGCAAATTACTGACTTTTACGTCACAGCGACGTATATATGTCTATCATATATCACGAAGATACTAGGAAGTTAAATTACATTGGTTGACGCATATTTCCAGTGACTACAGGTAATAATATGCAAATTCGATCGCGGATAGTTGAAGCGGTTGCCGGAATAAGAGTAACATAATGGAGCGAAACCGTGCGCGCCAGTATGTCGGAGCTTATGAGCTTTAAATTTGTTTCGCGCGCGAATTTATTTCGCCTCCCTCTTTCTTTATTCGACGAAGCACAGATAGTGTGTCATAAGGTCTTAATGCCACGTTACAATTCACGCGGAAATTTTTTGTGCGTTGCTTTCTCTCTCAATTTTTTTTTCGCCCTAAACTTCGGGGGATCAAGAAGAGAATACTGTTCGCAACACAACGACAAAACACACAAGGGGTGCATGTATATCACCATGCTGAATCAATTCGTTCAAACACAGACGCTTTAATTTTCCGCGAAAATTAATTTTTTGTATCTCAATGTGCTTATATTTGATTATTTTATCGCGAGTGTAATTATATTGATAAATTTGTGGATAAAATTTCCATTTATATTTTTTAAGTAAATTTAATTAAATTCTCCGTTTGTGTATCGTTTCGCTCGTAGTTCCGACAAGCTTTTTCGCGTAATTGATCGCAAAAGCGTCCGAAATAAATCGGAAAATTATGCGCCTCGAATGTTTTCGCGTGAATGCCGAGCGACGTTAGAAACGTGCACTCTGGTTGCGCGCTACACAGACGGCATGATAGGGTAGATTTGTCGAATTGCGTTTAGATCAATACCGAAAATCAGTCGGGGCGATCGAGGGAAGGAGCGGACAAGAGCCAATCGGCGAAACGGATGGTCTAATTTAATCTTAACTAAGCTCGCGAAGAAAATTGGCCGACGACCTGAAATGGCCGCCCGAGGAATCGCAGCTGCTCTTCACGCTAACCGGAAACCTTGTGTCCCGATTTCCCGTTAGAAAGAACACGCGGCGATTTCCGGCGGAGAGACAAAAATTTATTAAAATCGTCATTCGGTGGAAATTGCTTCCATTCGATTTTCGCGAAAAAAAAAATCACGCGAATCGTTCGATTGTCGTAATTAACAAAATCTCGACGAATCACACGTGAAACTTAAATCATCTACAAGTATTTCAATTTATCATTCCGCTCATTTTGTCAATGAGCAGTTTACTAGCGAAAGTATGCAAATTAGATTTGTAGATTTATCAAGAAAAGGTTTTAATCGCGCCATCAGTTTTTAATTGTACTTACCAAATGATGGTTTTTTAAATGATCGCATCAGCTTGATTATACGTGTTTCAAACGCGCATATAAAAGTCGAACCGTTCGCACGCTCGCAATTAACGAAATGATAAAGTGCGTATACGACCGGCGCGGGAGACTGGCGGCGACCACGCAAATCCGGAAGAAAATGTATCGATGTAGCAATTTACGTTTACGACGTAACGGCGGATCGCGTAATATCGTAAGCTACAATCGACGTGTTAGAGCTTACGCGGATAATGCGTGCCGTATTCACGATTCGCCGTACACGATCACCAGCCGCATACGTATTCGCGGTAACCCCTTCGGGGTCCCGACTTTTACGTGTCTAGAATTCCCGAGACGGAATACGGACTTCCAGCAGTTGAACTCGCGCATACCGGGTGAGTCTGAAAAAGCGGAGATCTTCGCACAGAAAGTATCGAAATTTAATCGAGCGTAGAAAATTAATTCACAAATTCTGTCAGAAATTGAAACGTTGGTGCGCGGTATTCTTACGGGCAGCAATTTTCTTATCAATACAAAATGGTCTCATAAGTTTGTCTATTTTTTTAATTTTCATCTCTGATCATCACCGTAATTCAATTCGCCTTTATGGCAGTCGCGATCTCTTATAAATCGTCTCCGATACTCTTCGAAAATAAAACCGTCGTTCTTGTTCGCGACGCAAACGCATCGGCTATTAAAGATCTCTCGAAAGAAAGAAAGAGAAAGAGAGAGGAGATGGGGGTGAGAGAGCGAGAGAGCGGCAATCTATTCCAATTTAACACCCCGAGTCCGTGGCATTAAATAATCGCCATCGCCTTCGGTGGGACTGGTCCCCATTCAATAATGGATTTTTATCCAACGAGTTTGTAGTTAGCGCGCGCGAAACGGGCCTGGGCGGGCCGGGGATATTACCGCCCGGTAAGTCGGTGTTGTGACAGTAAAGAGCTCGAAATAAATCTCGGTTACAATAATTTCTTTTGCGGCCCGCGGCCCACGACGCGCATAAATCAAATATCATCGTTCCGCGCGAGCGGCTCCTTCCTTCTTTCCCATAGCTCGACTCGAGCTGCACTTGCATTCGCGTCGGGATGTGCCACCCGCACCCCCACCCAACGCGTCCGTCGATGCGTCTCTCCGAGTTCTTTCATTTCTCCTTCCGAGCTGCTTCCCGAGGACGATCGCTTTATGTGATTTTTTAACGACTTCGCGGACTTTAAACGACGACTCTCGGATGTCGATCGATTAATTATTATCAAAGCCATTTTCTTTGATAATTGTTCTCTCAATTATATACGCGTGTTAGTTCGATAATTTAAAATCTCATTTGCGCGCATGAAATGTAATATTTATAAGACGTCAAGTTTTTTTATAGACACACGTGGTGCGAGTTGAAATTGTTTTGCTAACGTTGAAATTTAAAATTGGCGAAATGTTGATCTGGTGGAAATAGAAGAAACTCGATGAAAAAGTTGAAAGAGATAATCAATTTTTCGCGGTTATCGAGAAAGAAAATGCTTCGAAGATTCGTGAATTATGAGGTGTGTGGAACGTATTTCTTCGGAAAATCCGTCATAGAATTTCAAGATTCGACGGTTCTGCAATATTAACATGCGCTTACGCGCGAAGGAGAAGCGCAGGAATGGCTAATCCATCGTTAATATGTACTTAGCGATATAATTATTGCATCCGGCTGTGCATATTGCAACGGATATTCAGAGCGTCGCGCCGCGAGAAGTTACACGGGACGATAAAGCCGTTTACAAGCGACGGAATTAGTAGGCTCCGTGCGCCAAAGTGCCTAACTGTCCTAAACTTCATCCGCCAAGAACGTTAAGCGAACTGGTCATCAAGTATGCAAATATGACCCGTGTTACGTGGGTACATGTACGGCGCGACATCAATTATAGAAGCGAGATTACATTCGATTCTTGATTATCGTACGTTGTGCACATTTATTTAATAGTTGTACGTTAATTAATTAGCTGTAGGGTTTTTTTTTTAACATTTATAAAATTATATTTTTATTTTCCGTAATAAGTTTTTGAATGTCGCATTTGATCCCGATCGAATAAAATCATGCCCGGATCGATAATAATTTGCTATCTTCCGGGATAACATGTTTTGCTATCTCTTTTTCTTTCTCTCTCTCTCTCGTGAGCAGCGATTTAATAATTCTTCCGACGGGTGTAGTCGGGACCAGCGAGACAATCACGTCGAAAAGTAGGTTTCGCCACGCTGGCCCCCGAATTCGATCATAGAATCACGTTAAAAGGCACTTTAACCGGGCGACTCGATTTTCCGGCACAAATGACAGCGCCCCAACGTTCTTCGGCCGACGCCGACGCGCTATTAGCTCCGCTAATTTTCTATTAACCGTGCCGGCAAGCTATATTTGCAAGCCGCAGTCTATCTCGGGCCCATCTGCAACAATTTACGAGGTCAGTCGAGAGGAGAGGAAACGCGGGGGAGAAAAACTGGAAGCGCGTAAGAGAGAGCCTTAATAAATTGCGCGTTAGCGCCCAGTTTCCTCTTAAGGGCTGCAAAATGCTGGACTTGTTGCAGGCGAAATTGGTTGTTTCGTCGCTGCGAAGAATCGATAAATCTGCCGGATCTGAGAAAGAGCTTGTGTTAACGATTTCTGAGTAATTTTAACACCTAAGACGTCTATGTAAAATACGAGCGAAGGATTTAACAGATGTATCTCACTCCAACGTACAAATTACAAAGTAAAGTGCAAGAAAATTGAAATATTTGCTTTAAAAAAATTACTCTCGATGTTGTTTTTTTTTTTTTTTTGTTCACAATTTTTCGATTTTGCCCTTTGACGAGAAAAGCACGGCCCGGCAGACCATCAAGATAAACTGTGGTCGGAACCGTTTTGTCTCCCCCGTTGATTCTTCCCCTCTTTCCACGGTGCGTTATCGCGACGGCAATACGAAGCGACGAGCCAACAAGGGTTAACCTAATTATTTAACCGGTCGAACTCCTTGGCCGTAGAGAACGAGTGTAACTATTCCGCTCGAATGATACCCATGGGACGCGAACCGTAGAGAAAGACGCTTAGGGAAGTCGTGCGCGCTCATATGTTCGAGCGAGAAAGAAATAAAAAAGACAGAAACACGTGGAGAAAAAAAAGAAGAGAAGATTGCCAATAGATAAAGTAGCTTTGGATAAAAGTTTTGACGTGTTACGAGAAAGAATACGAGAAAAAAAAACTGTATCAAAAATTTTTCTGATATTTTAACCACGATGGTTAAAAAGTTTCTAAGCCGCGTACACAGTTTTGTGGATATTAAAACTTAAACTTAACCGAAGAGATTTAACGTTTAATAATTCAGTAGGAGAAAATTTTCAGGACGAACCGCGATTTGAACCTTCGAAAATTTCGATCCCACATATTTCACGACGATTCTCTCTCCGCGCGACGTGAATTAATTAATGCATCATTTCACTCCGAAGAATTCTGCCTGACGGATTTCTCTAATTGCCGGTTATTACGCTGCACCCGCCGATAATCGATCTCTCGTTCTACGGTCGAGTTGCCATTGAAACTTCCCATGCACGAGGATCCTCTCTCTGGCATATCCGCGAGCTTGCGATATCACGGCGGCTGATTATCGTAAATTTCGTGCTGCCTCTTCCGGGAGATCCCCGAGGTTATTACGTCCGGCAGACCCTCCCTCAGGGACAGGTCCACCAGGCATTTCTTGGAAACTTCGGATCGATAACGAGCGCCATATACGCCGACCGTATGCGATAAATCGAAAACTCCGCCTGAACAATGTCGCGATCGTTTCATCGCCTCAGAACTTTAATCGTAGAAATATCTCAAACTATTTGCTACTTTTAATTGTTTTTACAACGTATATAACGCAGTATGACAACTTTTAGTGCCATCTAACAAGCTAGTTCGTGCCGAGTTCTCGCCGCGGAGTTGATCGTACATTTACAGAAACATTTACGAAAATTCCACGCAAATATTATCGAGATATTTCCGCGAGCTGAGACTTCCGCGTCTAAAATTTTTATTTGAATAGGAATTTCTCGTTACCTGCATCATCGCAGACCTCTTCGCTCTTTTTTCCTATCCTTTATTTCTATTCCATCTAATTTCACGTGATTTACTCACGCTCGAAGTTGGATATAGGATTGCGAAGCTGCGGGGCGCGCGATTCGGGTCTCCGCTAATTTCTTCCTCGCAAACCGGAGACACCTTGCACAGATCCGCGTTACCTGCTCTTTACTAAGCCCCCGCTAGGCCCCGTCCTTAATGGGCGGCCATACATTATCGTAAATGAGGAAAGTTGGGGACGCGGGCTGGGACGGGCTACGAGGGAGCGCGAGGGTTGCCAACGCGGCGCCAGCTGCGAGGCTGCGCAGCTTCCAACTTCATAACCGTCGGCGAAAGATGGGCCAAACTGGTCATACACCCCGAAATTTCCAAAGTGCACCTTGCGTTTCCGTGCGAACGCGCGCCCCCTCGTTTCTTTGTCTCTTCTTTCAGTGCCGAAGTTCGCTCGTTAAAGCCGCTCGATACCGCACGCTGAAAAAGAAATGTTTCAGTCGCGTTAGCTGAGAAAGTCTTCATGATCTTGTACAATCCACGTAAAAGTTGTTATATCGAGACTGAGATTCGCGCTTTATTCTAGTAACAGGTTGTTTTTACTTTCGCTTGAAAAAATCGCAATGTCAAACCGCCTTTAACATTCAACCCAAAACGCGCGCGCGGATTCCATGAACTTTTATACATCCGGAATAGCACCGTGAAAAGCTTATATACTATATGTTACAACTTAAGGAAGGGAAGAGAGAAACATGTCTCAAGAAGGAAGGTGTGGCGTCGCGCCGACTTAAAGAAGTGCGCGGCAACGTTCCATCGCGCGCGCTTTATTATAATAAATTGCGCGCGTATATATACACGCGCATATTCCGTATGATTATGCGCGCGTCTGTGCGCGCGATATAATAATGGCTGCAATACCTCGCGCTTCTCTAAGCACGCTCGTACGAAGAGAGCCACGTACCTTGCGTACACACACGCTCCTCCATCACGATCATCCTCCTTCGGATCCTGTTCCTCTCGGCTCCTCCTGCCCGTAAAAAGGATCCGAGAGATGCGCTTAGCCGCCATATGCCGCATGCCGATATTATGGCCATTAGCTCGCGATTTCTACAAGATCTTATATTGATATACGTCTAATAGATACCGTCCGCGCGCTACCGCTTAAACCCGCCGTTTATGTCTGGAAATTACCCGGTGAGATGTTTCCCGCTTCTATAGCCGGTGATTCGAAACTACGCGGGAATCTTCAGATAGACGTGCGCCTGGATTTTCGCGTTACGTCGCGGCTGCGTTCTTTTTTTCTATTTCGTGTACATTATGATGTGTTTTAAAACTACTAATCAAACCTAGATAAATGAAAACTGTGGCCGAAGGACCTACGATTCGATTCGCAGCTCCACTTTTTTCGCGACCGCTCGACGTCGCGGAAGGCTCGAGTGCGCGTTTAACCTTCGTGTGACACAAAGTGAATGAACATAATAGGACGAAGAACAATTACGGTGTGTCGCCGAAACGATGAAGTGGTTGGTTTGCGCGTGCAATGTGCTCAAATGTGACAAAATTGATAATTCGTCGGCTTACGCGATACATCGTCCGTCGGCCGCTCTCTCGTGCTTGCTTACGCTTCGCGGAAAGTTCGAGTGCGCGTTTAACCTTCGTGTGACACAAAGTAATGAACATAATGAAGCGGAGGACAATTACGGTGTGTTGCTGGAACGTTGACGTGGTTGGTTTGTGCGTGGAATTTGCTCGAATGTGACAGAAGTGATAATGAAACGTCCGCCACCGAGTTCCTGATCCGACTCGATTTCCTGATCCGAAGAAATCGATCACAGCCGGTGTCGGAGGGTTTGAAAACCTGAGTACCTATTTGTTTAGTACCTGATTCTCTTAGAATCCTCTCTCTCTGTTCGTAGTCCGATCCCTTTTTCGGGATCAATCGTATCTAATTTAAAAGCGAATTCGAAGCGTGCACACCTTCGATTTGCGAACATTGAGATAGAATAACGAGGATCAATGAACCTCTGCGCGTATGAATTTTGCCCGGATATATCTGGTTAAGTGAGACCGTTGTAATGGAACACCCTTATGGCGAATACAATGCACGGCGTGTATAGCCTTGCTTCAGGCCGGAACAGAGAACTACCGCGTTTCACGACGCCATTACAATTTGCTGCCCGAGCGCTTGTCATGGATACGCTTGTGAGGCTCTTCAAGAAGGTGTTGCTCAATCTACAATAGCCTGCAAACAGTTCGTAACGCTCGCGAATTGACATTCGTTTCCGCGAATCCCTCTCTCTCTTTACTCGACCTTACCGCGCGTAACAGTTTTTGTTTTGATTCTTTAGAATATAATATTAAATTATCCAACAGTACCTCGATTTTTTGCAAATAATTTATATTTCTATCTCATCTCAAACGGAAATTGGAAATTATTATTTTCCAGTTTTTTTCTCTGCTATTATCGAGTTACAACCAAGCAACGTTTAAAGAGACTTGAGAAAAAAGCGGGATTTCGTTGAAACGACATAACGTGATGCACGACACACGTCTCGAGCTACATTTTCCGAATCTACGAGACAGATTATCGAGTGCATAGATCCTCGCGCGAGTCCGAAATCCTTGCGGATTCCGTCGGATTCAGAACGCGTTCCATTACAGAGCGCCATTCGCGCGGCGTCTTCCGCCACGAGCGAAAACGCGCTTTGCACTTTTCGCTGTAAGTGGAAATTGGTTCCCCCCTCGTCGAGCCTAGCGACTTTAATCTCGCGCCAAAATCGATGACGTTCTCCACAGCCGCCGCCGCCGCCGCCGCCACCGCGTCACGTCGTTTCCGACAGGACCCGCGGGTACATTGATTTACCTCGTGAGAGACAGGTTTATTACTTGGGCGTATACACGAGAGCACCCGCATGAATAAAACTCGAGTCGTGCGCTCGGCTCGCGGGGATTGATTCGAGGCGACGTAGCGTAGGTAAAATCGTCCCGCCGCGGAAACGCGCTCGTATAACCCTGTCTCCAGGATTCCGAGATTGGATTCCTTCGCGTTTTATCGCGGTTTTTTCTATCTTTTCTTCAGTCGCTCGTAAAACCCATAACGACAACGTGCACATTGATGTACTACTGGGTATTACTCGTTTTTCTTTACGATTTTCCGTCCCGCAGAAACGAGTCTAAACACTCGACGATTTCTGCGACGTCAGCGCGCGATTCGTCAATTTTAAAATCTCATTAAGCGTAATGTCACTTTTAGCGTCGAGTAAAAAAAAAAAAAATATTTCTTCCAAGAAATTTTCGAGAAGAAACGCGTCATATATTTTTAGCGTTAAATAGCTCGAGATTTAAAAATCCGACGTTTCCGCTGAGAGCGCTATCAGATGTAAAATATACGATTTGATTTTCCTTCAATCACACATCGCTCCTGGTTCGAAATTGAAGATATCCGCCAAACATGACAACGCGCCTCTCCAGCGTGGCGCGAGTCGCGCGGCGCTGTTCAACGAGGAATGGAAAAATCGCACGCGGGTAGACTTTCTCGCGCGCGAACGGGCAGGTTAATTTCGGCGGGCGAATTTCATATTCGGGTTTCACCTCGCGTCACCGGGTAAACGACTCTGCCAGTACCGTATCACCGCGGTGGTTCAAGAGATGGCCCTGACAGTGACACGCGCCGCGGAAAAGCGTAAAACCCGCGCGTGAAAATTCGCGCTCGATTCGCGGGAGGAGGACCGCGTCCCGGGCGCGTCCCTCCCCCGGTTTCCCGGCAATCACGTCGCGGTGTGAAATTTTGATTGGCATTTTGATTGGACGAGACAAATATTGCGCTCGAGGATACACGTTCGCAGTTGAAAACGCGTTCTTCAACGTCGATATTTCGCTTCAAACGCAGATCTCCGACTAGGCCGCGCCGCGCGCCACGTCTGGACCATGTGACCTTCGGTCTCGGCGCGAATCAAAAGCAGACGGTGCTTTCCCGCCCTGAAGCAGACATCCGCGCTTCGGATGATCTCTGAAGAGCTGAGATCCGCTGTGACACGAACGTGTCACTTGTTTTAGGTCATCACACTTGTATAAAAAACAAAAAGAAAAAATTCGTTGAGATTTAGCTCGATTATATAAAATCCTGATTGATTATTAGAAACAGTAATATATTTTGTTTGTTTTTCTTGTTATATTATGTAATTTATAATGTAAGAGTTTTAGATATAAAATTTACGAAGTTAAATTCAGTATTGTGACGTAAGAAAAAAAAAACTTGCCCGACGATCTCGCGGGACGCGATAACGAAGCGTCTGCTCTTTCGGGTCCTCTTCGAATTCGCAGGTCGCTCGACTGCATCGACAATCGCGACCCCCGGGCGCAGGGTGTACAGAGGTGAAACGGATCGCCGGAGGCACTTTGCCGGGAATAAGTCGTCGTCGTCGTCGTCGTTCGCGAACGTCGATTGCCCGCCGCCACGACGACGCACGTTGATTCGAGACTCTTTCGGGGCTTTTCATCGCAACACTTTCGTCTGCGGCTCTTTGTGCGGTTTAAGAGGAACCTCGCGCGCGACCCGAGGCAATTCGCTCCGAAGGCGGTTTCGAATTTCACTCTGTCCCTCCTCCTTTCCCTTTGCGTCCCAATTCGCCTCCCGATCCAACCTGAAATCCGTTTCCTTCAGGAGAATCGAGAGAGAGCGCCGCTCAAAGGTTATCCGACCTTCATCGATTGTCGGGAAAAGTTGATCTGAGCTTTTTCTCTCTTTGAGAGAGCGAGCGACACACTCCGCATAGCGCGATTGTCAACCTGTGTACGTAAAACCAGACTGTTATTTCTGGCGCGCGGGTTTCCCGTTTTGCGATATGTATATAATATTTGCGGATCCCCGAGAATGATGCCGAGAAATTTTTCTTGGTGGTTCTATTCGACTGATAGAAAATGATAAAAAAAAAAAAAGCAACGATTTTGCGTGTGTCTCGAAATATAAATTGCGGGTGACACCAAGAGCGAGACTTCTTGTATTTTCGCGAACAAAGAGATCGGACGGTTAACTGAATGTCGGAGACAGCGCGATATCCCACGAAATCCTAGCGACTCTCTTCAACGACCCCTGCGGCGCTTCAATTAACGGGACCGGCAATTATCCGTTATTTAAATGAGGCTCCGGACTTTCCCGGAGACAGGCGTGTTTTATGCTCTGATTACGCAAAGTGTAAAACTTTATAAAACAAGAATTTACTTTATGCAAAATGCGCTAGAGTTTTAAACCACCATGAGGTTTACTTTATAGTGGTTTATTTTACGAAGTAGTAAGTGTATTCATGAAAACAAAAATTCATACAAACGATTTATTACGTTTCAAAAAACACGCGAGATACGCTTCGTATATGCATGTGTACTTTTTACGCGAAAAATGCGCATTTTTATCTGCTCGCACGGCGCGACTCGCCGGTTAAAAAATGCCCGGACTTTTAATATCGAGATTGAAAATCCTCGTCGGCGAAATAACCCTTCTAATCGTCGTCGGGGACGACGCCCCTCGCGCGAGGTATCCGGAATTCTCAGCACCCTCCCGACAGTCTGCTGCGAATCCGAGCGCGAAGACGAAGAGAGAGAAAGAGAGAGAGAGAGAAACGCGGGGGCCTCATTTAAATAACAGATAATTGCTGGTCCTGTTAATTGAAGCGCCGCGGGGATCGTCGGGGCAGAAGAGTTACCCAAGATTTCGCGCGCCGTCCTTCCGCCCCCATCGTTGTTTCTCGTCGTCGTTGTCGTATCTTTCGCCGCGCGCTCAAGTTAGTTAATGCACGGGGCTCGTTTTACGACGACGAGTGTATCGCTTTTGTCGTCAGCTGCGACGCGTCTCGACACTCATTACGTCGCCTCGACTTCGCCTCAAAGCGCCCGTCGTCGTCGTCGTCGTCGTCGTCGTTGTTGCAGACTGTGCGCGATCGAGAAGCCCGGGCGCAATAACAACGCGAGGTGACTTACGCCAGCGTGTTCTGCGCGAGACAGTTTTTCGAGATCTTTGAAACCCTCTCAATCCGCAGCTGTTGCGCGAGATTCCGTTCTCTCGAATTTTATTGACGTGCAATGAACAAAATTTTTTGTAAAACAAATAGTTAAATTTGATATAACATAATATCGAGATAGCAAACTCCGCAACTTCTTAAGTGTTTCCGGAATAACTAAGTTTTTTTTTTTAATATAAGTTGAAAGTAGACGCTGTCATTGCTGTGTGACAACACCGCACTATTTCTATTCACGAATATGTAAATTGAAGAGGTAGACGAAAAAAGAAACGACGAGCTTGGCATCTTCGCCACCCCCTTCCTGTCACCGTCCTCATCGTCGACGTACTTACACCCTCCACTTCGACCGCCAACTCCATCTTCCCTTTACTCCCCGACGTAGACTGCAAAGAGGGTTGACAGCATAAACCCTGATCTGGCAAACTCGGTTCCGACAGCAGTTCCCAAACGCATGAATTTTTAATAAAATCACCTACCACGCGCCCTCCTCTTCCTCCCCCTCCCAACGTCGCGCTCTGTTCCTCTTCGTTTCTCTTGTCTTTCTGCAGCTTGTGCAAAAAGTAATATTCCTAACAAGGCAAGGGGGGTAAAATTCAATCACTTAATTTTTATCGTGTTGATAATCGATCGGGGATTCGCCTTAACTTTCGCTGCTAAAAGCATTAACTTCACTTTTTTTTTGCTCGAGTCGCCCGAGCGATTTCAATAAATGTATATAGCCGGTCGTTTTCTTCGAGATTCTTCTGGAATTTCGTTGCGAAGATCTCTTCGGCGCGGGTGGTCTTCTTTTTCAGATAATTCCGCGCCGATATAGCTCACAATGTTATCACAATAAGTTAACCCAAAATCGTCTTCCTCTTCGTTTGGCGACGACCCTCGTTCTTGATGGTTCGTCGACTCCACCACAATGCAGCATTATTGCTGACATCACGTTATCGTAGTCAGACATCTGTCGCTCTCTCGGTGCACATTTTTTCTGTGTGAAAATCGCTGGTACTTTCGCTTGTGTATAATTTTGAAAATTAATGCATGTTAAAATATTTCATCACTCGCTGTATTTATTCATATGTATTTTTTTGTAATGCATTTAATTCAGAATTTATGTTAAAATCCCAATATATTTTACCTAGTTATTTTTTTTTAATTTATTTATGTCAATGGCGGAGATTTTGTCGAAAAATTTTCGCGTAATACTTGTCAAAGTATCTCAATGGCGGACAAAAGTTCCGTCGAAGAGATTTGATCAGAGAAATTACATGTACATGTGCGAGACAATGTACCGGTATAGTTTAAACAAACACGGTAAATTCTTTCCGTTTGCAGTAATATGAATAACTTGCAAATTTAATCTGTATGAAAAACGTACACACAGTTTGCAAACGTACACACAATTCCTCTAAAGTCATCACGAAGTGATTTACAACACACGAAAAACACACAGAAAACGTAGCGAAACGCGGTTTTTTTTTTTCAAAACTATTTAAAACGATCTCTTCGGGAGAGATCCGCATGTAAATTTACTTTACATCGGCTCCTTCGAATCCGATACATCACGTCGTGTCGCGTTGTAATTAAATCGTTGATGCATTTGCAATTGTAATGTAATAATGCGCACAGTAACAATCAGCGTGTGCTATAACACTCGATGACGTCGCATTTCCCTCCCAGAATTGATACTGTTTCGGACCTGTCGCGCGCGCGCACGCACGCGATATCTATCGCGCTCCTATTATCATAATCGCGGCTAAGTTGTAAACAAACAAATATGTTATTTAGATCGTGTTACACAGCGCGGGGCGCATTCAACCTGCGATTTCAGGAAATGTAATCATATTTTCATCTCATTAAATTTAATTCAGTTAATTTAAGCTTGTTATTTAATTAGATTTATTTAATGCTATTTCATTACAACCTGTTTAATTATACCCTACGCGCCGCGCTTCGTAATTTCATCATTATTCATCATTGTTACGTCTGAATATCTATTGTCGT
Organism: Pseudomyrmex cubaensis; assembly: GCA_014825685.1. Classification (NCBI taxonomy): domain Eukaryota; kingdom Metazoa; phylum Arthropoda; class Insecta; order Hymenoptera; family Formicidae; genus Pseudomyrmex; species Pseudomyrmex cubaensis. The sequence continues at coordinate 17,632 of QVOA01009877.1, read as the reverse complement.
ACATGTTCTGTGTGAATAGTTCGTGTCAGTCCGACGCTGATGATTGATAATCGAATTGTTCTGTATACGTGTTTCGATAAAATCTTGAACAGAGAGAGTTAGGGGGTAGTGAGAGCAAACTTTAATAGAGATCAAATTCCTGAAGCTTTCCACTTTCGGGCGAGCGAGGCAATATAAAGCAATATCAAAATATTGAACGCTGCCGTTTCAACACGCGAAATTTTCGTTATAGATTATTTGTCGTGTTTGAAGTTGATTTTTGCCCAACAGAAATTTGATACGATACACACTTTGAAAGACATGTTTGCAGTGTAAACTTGTTTAAACTGCAAACACTAACGTAATTAACTTTAGTAGTAAAAATGTTGTTTTTGTCTGTCAAGAAGTTTTATTAATAACACAATCGTCACCTTGCAGCGATTGTTTTTTTGCTGTGTTAGTAATTTTTCAGAAATTTTTAATTCTCTTCGCTATAAGCAACTTTGAATAATAATAATTATTATTGAAAATAATAATTCATACAGAAACTCTAAAAACACACAGATTTCTTCTTGAAATATGTTAAAGTTAAATAAATTTTATTTATATTATTAATTAAGTGAACTTTTAACAGAGAGACTGTATCTCAAATATTTTCTCATTAAATTTCTATTTGACAAATGTTAAAACTTCAAATGTACAGAACATAATCTGTACCAAAACATTTCATTTATTTTTTGAACACGCTCCAACACCGAGCATGTGTATATATATATATATATATATATATATTTGAAATTAAAACTAAAACCATCTCAGTATTTTGATACCTCTGTAATAAAACACTGGCGCGTTTACATAAATATAACTAAGCTCTTTGATACAAAATAATTGAAAGAAAACGCGATATAAACAAAAATATATAAAATAATCGGACAAATGTAATGCAAAACACAAAAAGGGAGAGAGATACGTGCGCAAATTTATTTTATTTCGAGAGATCGAGTTTTTGCATATGCAAAATATTTCAATAATTCTCAACTTTTCGTAAAACGAGACTGACTGTCGCGTGGTTTTCTTTTTTTCTCTCCGTGAGAGGAGAAGAGACAGCCGAAACACAACGATGAAAAAGGATCATGAAGGGATGGCGAAGTGGGGAAAGCAAAGTTTTGCAGTGAGAGAGCCGAGACTCTCGACGATTCATGGACTCAGCGCGATCTCATCTTTAAGATTACATCGAGCAGACCATAACGAACCGGCCCTTTTTTTCTCTCGTTGGGACTGCTTCAATTCCCTGCCCTATCCTTTATGATATCGCTTTTCCCGCCACCCTCGTCGTCTGTCTACAGACGACTGATAGGAAGAGAGAGAGGGAAGTTTGAACTGCTCTTTGATGACGATGCGTCGCCAAGTCGCCGCGTTGCAAGCTTTATTTTATGGGCATCTCGCGTGACTAGTAGTACAAATTGAGATTCTTCATTCTCGGAAAGAAGGGAGCAAAGATTCGACTCTCACTGTTGTTTCTCTTTCTTGATCCTCGGTATAAAAATTTCTTTTCTCATGGAAAAATATGTAATATTCGTTCCGTTAGTGCATGCACCAATTTAAATTTTTTAATTCCGAAGGATCATGTACGGGTATTAAGTTACGAAATGGAATATTAGAATAACGCGTAGCGCGTTGTTGTAAGAATTTATCGCAACGCATTTATTGAACATATCACTATTAAAAAAAAAATTCTTTTACATTTTTTCCCGTGTCGGATTTTATTTTGCCTCGTGAACTTTCGCGGATTACAAATTGGCGCGCGCAGTTTACGTTCTAATTAGTCGGGTGGTACACGTGTATCAGTCGTGGGCGCGCGCGATGTCGACCGCGTCAATTCATCAATCATCAATCGGGCAAAACAAAAAAAAGAACGAATTAACCATTAATCACGCGAGTGCCCGGTAAAAGCGCGGAAATTTCGAGAATTGATTCTTCGCGCAAAGTGTGACGAAATGAAATAACAATCGATCACACACCAAAGGAGAGAACGTGTCGATGAGGGGAGGGTGAAAAGAGCGACGCGAAGAAGAAGAAAAAAAAAGCGGGCGCATTGTTAAAAACATGGGCATATGGCGCCAAAATGAGCCACAAGGGAGGGATTCAGCGGAGAGAACGGAGTTTGCCGTGTGCATCCGCGTGTTTACCGACTCTCATCCCCTTGTGTGCGACGCGCGTTCGTCATTGTGCATCACGCGCTGCACTCTTGTCGCCCTTTAACGCGCGCGCTCGTTGAGGCGTGAGGACCACCTCGTTGTTTTGAGCGATTGGAGGGCGAAGACAAGTTGACAGACTCCGCGAACAGCACGAGGCGTGATTCTGTAATTATCGTTGTTGTTTTTTTCTAAGAACAATTTTGTGATGTTCACAGCAGCACATAATTTAAACACACACTTCTCTCGATAAAACTCGAACGGCAGGATTTATTCGACGGGGAGATATGAAATATAATTTCCTTTTCTAGTTGCGCGCTCGTCAGGTAGAAGCTACGTGTTTTCTCTCTCATTGCGTAATTTTCGCGACGCGACCAATTAAACTACGGAAAAAAACATTGCTCATGTATCAATTTCTCCATTTTCACTCGGTCACATTCGATTTAATTATTTCGACTGTCTTCCAACGGCGAGATAAATAAAATTCCGTTTGTATCTCTACAAAGACGGAAACGTTGTTCAGATATTGGTTATCTGAGAGCAAACAAATATTAGTTCGATAACATCGACATAAAAACATTTAAACGGAACAATAAAAATTTCTGACAAAGGAAGTGCACACAAAATTCGTCTTCCAATTAAACTTTTTAAGTTTTGTTGGCGAGACGATATTTCTTTATTTTTAACAAACAGCCAGAGAGAAAAGTCCAAAGAACGAAAACGTTACCGGGTGTAACAATGCAAAATAATTTCAGTTTCTTTTTTTGCCATGTCGTTGTTTTGTCTTTTGAGAGATAAACTCTCTCGCTTTACTACAACTATCCGTGTTCATCTTTTGCTGCGGAGCATCTAATTAACGATGTCGCGAAACAAGTGTGCATAATCTACGCCTGCAGCGTTGCTCGTCGAGCGTGTAATTCTCCGGTGAATGGCCGTTTATGGGCGGCAGCGCGCGCGCGTACGTGCAATTAGCGCGCGTACTTAAATAGAACACTTTAGATTCGTCTTCATTTTGTGACGATGTAACTGCAACGTGACGAACAAAGTCGAGTTACGCAACTGCCGAGAATTTCTCGTCACCTTTTCGGCGATTATATCGCATCCATCGGCGAGTTCATACAACAGCGAGCGAGCGAGCGTGTGTGTGTGTGTGTGTGTGTGTGTGTGTGTGTGTGTGTGTTTGTTAGAACAGCATTCGTCTGGAATAATCGCACCTTTTAATGCGATAAAGTTCTAACCCGATCCGACCGCGCCGGATTCGCACAACCGTGGATTGCAGCCCACGTTTTGTTCCGAGCAATCGATTTCCTTATCTCTTCTCGCGAAATTCTCAATTTCGAGTATTAATCTTATCGGATATATATCCCGCAAATATGATGTACGTAGTTCAATATCAATTTTTATATTTTCTCAAATCGAGAATCGTTCAACGTCCGCTTTAAAGCGGAAAGCGATCGAGACGCGATTTTTCTCTTGTCAAAATTTCGCGCCGCTTCCGCGTTCAATAAATTTTGAGAAATGTAAAAATGCGAGCAACGACTCGCGAGCAAAATTCTCAATTCGGATCGGTCACGTCGATCCGATTTAGTTGTGGTTGTAAAGAAATCCGCGGCGACTAATCCAAGATAGACCGCACGGCAAATTGCATCGAAAGGTGGCTTCCGTCCGTCTCTCCCTCGCGTCTCTTCGTCGCGGCGTTTGGTTCGGTTGTACAAGGAGATCCCGGAGCGCCCGGTATCAAAAGAATTGTAAAATAGGCCAAGAACCGGCTCGTATATGTACGCGCGATTCCTCCCTTCTCCCTCGTCGATACGCGCGAGGCTCGATGTATTATTCAAACGGCTCTGCCTGCGAGCTCGCGGGACCATCATCCTCCACGCACCCCGTCCTCTCTCTCCGATCGCGGACGGATCATCCGTCGAGTGCAGCAATTGGCATGCTCGCGACTAAGAAAGAAAGGATATCCAAAAGAGACCGTTTGTTCCGAGGAAAGAAAGAAAACACTCATGACGGATTAATCTCCGCTAGATATTATACATAGTGTGAGAAAGATTGAGATATATCGGAGAGATTTCTATAAGGGTGTGCTTTTAATCTCTCTTTACATCAAAATTAAATGCAAAAATTTATAATAGTGTTTAATAAATTATTTAGGAAATATAAGGACGATTTGTCGAATTATTTTTCTCTCTGGTTACGCGTTTGCGCGCGTCTTTGCAAGTAAATTGTAGAAAGCCAAATATATTTATCTCATCTGTCTATTCTTCGTTTGGAAGACCGACTTCGATTCGTGACAACTCTTCAATTCGGTCCTTCAATTTTCGGCCCGCCTTTCGACTCCTCTTGCCTTTAATGAGAACTCACTTCGCGAAACGCTAAGTGACGCTCGTTTTTCAAAAAAAAAAAAAAAAAGTCCCGAATCGAGTCTCTTGATTATTTGCAGCCGTAATGACGCGAGAAGAAGGTCGAATAATTAATCTCGAGAGGAGGGAAAGGACGACAGGATAAGAGAAGGGGGCGGTAGGTAAAAGGGAGGAGTGACGAGACTGAAAGAAAAAAAGCGAGGAATCCGTTCTTTCCGGAAAGAAAGTTACGTCTTCTCGCGGAGAGAAACGTCGACGGAAAGATAGAGAGCAGCGGAAAGGACGAGAGGGATATTGACAATCCTTTAGTCGGTACTTAGCAACACTTTTTCCTTCTCACGCGAACACTGTTTTCGCCGTCTCGACCCTGCCCGCTTTTCTTTGCTTCGTCGCGCATTTACACGACCGAGAATATCTCAATTATTATCGAAGCTGATAAATCAATAAGAGATTGCAGTCGGTATAAAATATACAACGCGCTTGAATTGCATTCGGATGATTTTTTTTTTTTTTTTTTGACACTAAACAGATCGATTTTACTTTACACAATACGTGACGAGAAATTTTGATGTAAAATTTTACATAAAAATTTTCAGTTTGTTCATGTTTTTTTCCGGATTAAAATGTAAAATCACTCGATGAAATATTTCTTCTCAAAGCGAGCGCGTATTTACGGGTTCTATCGCGTTCCTTTACCGGCCAGCAGTTCGCCGAGATTCAGAATAAAGATCTAAACGGTTCCGGGAAAGGACGAGCGGGTCTTTGAGAAGCAATTGCTCGCAGTGGCAACTCGATTCGCGGTGGAATGGATCCGCGGTTTGCTCCGATAGAAAGAGAGAGAAAGAGAGAGAAAGCGGATCGATGCAAACGAGGCAACGATCGAGCTGCGGATAGAAAAGGCGCAATAAAAGGAAGGCGGCGGTTGATCGAGGTGGAGGCACGCGCGCCGTCCTGCACGGGCAGAGGACCACCACCGGTGACCCGAGCGGATGTGTCCTCCTCTTTGTCAAGCAGAGTCGATACTCCCTGGAGATCCGCTTGATCAAGTGCAGCCCTAGCGTGGGGATTTGCTGAGCGTGTACCGGAACGCGTGTACGATCCCTTTTACACCCTCGGAAAACTGTGACGAATCGTTAAGAAATCCCGTTCTCGTCCCTTTCGTCCTGCGCTCGATTACAGGACTCCAATGTTAGCCAATCAGTGTCACACGTGTCTGTCATAGCGTTAATTTGACGTGCCTCGTTGTTTCACGTAAAACACGTGATCGAAGTATATTTCTGTAATAAAATTTTCGAAGTAGAATAACATTCTTTGTTTAAATACTTTAAAACAAAATATTCTGAAGTCTAAGTTTCTCGAGGACATAATTTATATTTGTGTCAGTTTAAAAAAAAAAATTTTGTTTTTGTATCAGAAGAAACTAAAATTAGATTCCCGTAGGCAGGTGCACGATAGATTCGCCTACTGACAGATAAGACGATCTCACCGGCGCTTCGTAACACGAATAATTGACGATCGTTCTCGCTTTCAGCGGCATCTGGGGAAGAGCTCGTGTTCCTTTATTTTATCGAGTACTTCTATCTTTCCGCCGAACTCCGAGCAAACTCCCGTGATATACCGACATCGTCGGTTCCGACTTCGAAAAACAAATACTGTGAAAAGGAACGACGTTCGCGGGACGGGAGCACGGAGGGTGGTGAAGAGGAGAGAATGGCTATCCCGAGCGGCCGCGAAAATTTATTTCGACCATCCAATTGTATTTTCCTAAGTGGAGGATCGCGCGCCGAGCCGATAGCTCATCCAGCAGCTCCTCTTATCTTCGGTTAACCGGAGGGGGTGATCGATGTCGATCTTCTCTTCCGCGCCAGTTTCTTTCTTTCTCTCTTTCTTTCTCTCTCTCTCTTTCCTACTCCGAGAAAAACCCGCTCGTAAGAACTGTGTAAAGAATAGCGGCGAATATAAATCTACCGCGGCCGAAGTCCGTCTTCGCCACCCTTCACGCGGATCAGAGAGGCTGCTGCATGTAAAAGGTGGAAGCGAATGGAAAAGGCATCTCCCTTTCTGAATTACCTCTGAATACACACTCGCAATAGAAGCTTCTTCTTCCGCAGCTTCTATTCCGGAGGAGATCAATGCTTTTCGAAGTGTTAGAAATGCTCTGCCGACTTTTTCCTTTGATATAAATCACTGTTAACACACCGTAGAATATTTTTGTCACCGTTCGACTCTCTTATATTACTTGCAGTCTGAAAAATTGTGTCACTCTGATCGCGTTTTCGAATATTCCGAATGTAATTAATGTAAGTTGTAAGGATTCGAGCTTATGTTGAAAAGCACTGTAGGCCAGGGTTATAAAACCTCACAGAATTTAACCATAATTAAGAAACTTTTTGATTTGTTTATATGTTTTGTTTTTTTTTTCATGTTTTCTCAGTTGTTCTTGTTTCAAATCCGCTGTTGCATTTCTTTGCAGCGACGTTTCGCGAGCTTAAACAATGCTTCTGTTTTAACAAACCGATGTTTGCTTTGTTATTTCGCGATTGTTTTCGCGAAAATGCGCGCAGAGTTTTAAAGAGAATGGAAAACACAGTTCTTCTAAGTAGAACGCATGTCAGAATTATCAAAGTGAGAGAAAAAAAGACAAAGAGAGGGGGAGAGAGAGAGAGACGGGTATAATCTTCCTTGGTCACAGCGATAAGCTTGACAAGAGGTAGTTTTGGAACTATCATTTCTAAACCAGGTCATGATGGCAGTCTATTATATGTACAGCTGAGACAGTTCCAGCGCACTCCGGTTGTTTGCCACTATAAAGCCGCCATCCGCTATGAATACGTGGCAGTCGACTGCCACGCAGATGCGGATAATACATCATAGATATTTGTGCCATAATTTTTCCGCAGGAGAAGTTTGCAACAAGCATACATCTCTCGCTCGTGTCGGGCGATTTAAAATATTAAAGGTTATAATGTTGTAAACGCTCTCCCCTATTTTGCGTGTGAAAAATCAGGTTAACAAAAGTTACGGTTGTGTTATATTTCACGCGGCGTTCTCTCTATCGCGCGTTAAAAACGTAAACTTTATTCTCGAAACACCGTCAACTAGAAACGAGTGTTTTACACACCGGGTGTAAAGTTAAGAATTTTTCTCGGAAGCGCGTGAAACGCGCGCGAGCGCACGCGAGGAAAAGTAAAAATTTGATTTATGCCGTAATTCGGTTATATTCACTCGTGCGGGATCACAGATATGGCAAGGAAGAAGATCCCCTTTGATGCCCTTCTGGATCAGCGCGATAGATATAGAGAGAAGAGGCGCTTTCCCAGCGGGCCTTCAGAAGCATTCCCGGCAAGAAGGGCGCTTGCTCGCTCGCTCGCTCGCTCGCTTGTTCGTTCGTTCGTTCGTTCGCTCGCTGTCGATGCTGCACATCGCCGTCCCCTTCTTTCTATACCCTATTTTGCCCTACAGCCGTGGGACGGTCGCGAAGAGCGAGCGATATTGAAACCCAGTTGATAACCCAGCAACCCTGTAGCGCGGAGAAGTTGCGCAACCCTCCGTGGTGATGATTTTACATTTGATATATGTGCGCGATTCCAATTAAACTTTCTATCAAAATTTATCTTCCTCTCAAAATTTATTCAAATTTATTGAATTATTAAGATAATTATTATCAAGAGAATTATTCTACTGAATTATTCTACTCGAATGAACGCTGCTACCCTTAACTAATCCGCTGTTCAAAGCCACCGATTTACACCTGTACTAACCGCGCTGGTCCCTGCGAGCAAGTATCTCACGCGAATCTGCGCGCGAACGAGTCAACGAGGAGAAGAACACGGATCGCAGGACGAGCGAACAACACGAAGGGTGGATAGGGGGAGAGAGAGAGAATCAGACTCTCGGGCCGAATCAGCGTTTATCGCCCCAACAAGCCGGCTTTTAATGGTCCGCTCGAAAACTGGGCGAAATAATCCAACGGACCCTCCGGCCGATGTCGACCGAGGGTTTAGGGAAGGCAACAAGGGGCTCCGGCAGGAACCCTCCGAGGTCGGCGACAATACCTTACGGTTCGGCGCACTTTCTCTCTCTCTCTCTTTCTCGGCTACGGAATCGTCGGGATCTCGAATTGGCGCGATGCTATACGCGGCGCGACGCGGGAGACGCTTGTTCTCTGTTTAAACTAGACACGTGGCCCCGTTTACGTGGCTCAAGGGGTAGCGCGCAGGCGGTTTTCGTTTGTATGCGCTCCCCGGTCTTTGAAAACCAAAATCAAATACATTATTCCGGGCTCGATCGGTGCCCGCGGGAATCCTCCCATTGTCGGTCGCTGTCAGCCTGGAAGAGATCGCGCGACTTTATTGGCCGACTAACAATCGCCTCTGCCCGCTACGCGACTAACGCTTTTCTAATTAAGCGTCTCCGGAAAACGTAAATATTTACGCAATCCAAGCAAAAATAGCTCTTTATCGTCAATAAATTTTCGAATAAAAAAAAAAGTAAAATTGTTGGAATTGACTTGTTCAAAATGAAACACGACGTTTCTTTGCTTTAATGTTATTGTAATATACTAGAGAGAGATATTTTTTTCTTAATAAATAAATATGTGCGCATTACTATTCCTGTATTTAGATAAAACGGAAATCTCTACTAAATATCTATTAACAACGATATTAACTTGAATTTACTACATATATATATCTAAGTAATATTGCATTAATAGAATTTTGATTGCTTTGTTACACTGATTATACAAATGAAGATTTAGTCATTATGTTATTACAAATTGCATCGATAGAGAGAACCGAACAAATTAATAATATTATCTGCTCTCGAATATTATTGCGTTAGAATTTAGTGTCATGATCAGAATTATCAGTACTTATTATGCTAATATATTTTGATTAAAGTAAAAAAAATATACAGTAATACACGATTAGTAATATCGACAAGAATACTGACAAGTTTTAACGAAATAAAATTTTTATATAAGCATCTTTCTCTCTCTCTCTCTACGTACGTATTATATAAATAATAAATAATATCCTTTATGATTCAACTGTACGTTGAATCATAAACGAACAAGATGCTGTTTATTATTACTCCTCGCTTAATGCGAGTACGGGACCGATTCCAGCCGCGCGGCAGAAAATTACACGAACATCTAATACATAGACAGTGTACGTAACATCGGGCGCAGGCATTCCATCGCGGGTCCATTATCATATGGCGGACTTGGCAATCCTCCCACGTTGCTCTGCGGCTGAATTGCGAGAGGTTGGCTTCTCGGCCGCGGCGGCGGCGGCACGACGAGATACGACTCTCGCTCTCCCGGTAACACACAAAAAGACGCTCTTGAATGGAAACTTCGCGGCATTAGGGGACAATTGGGCCTTCCGTCGTCACGTTATTATTCCCGCCACCGCGGCCGGAGCACTCCTGAAATTGCTAGAATTTATGGACTCGGCCGGGTGGAGGAGCGAGAGAAAAGAGAAGCGAACTTTTCTCCTTTCGCAGACGACGCTTATGGCGTTCTCTTTCTCGAGAAATCCCGCGTCGTTCTCGTCCCGAGTCTCGCTTTAACATCCACGACGAATGATCGCTGTCCACGAGGCAACGATCGCGTCGGGGAAAAAAAATGATATGAGCCAGCGAGCGCGCTCGTTCTCTCGCCCTGTCGCGCTCTCGGATTTTAATGAGAAGTTCCAAGATTGATTGACCTATCGCTGCGGAAAATCGCGCGTAAATTTTGAAATTTTGCATGTTGTCGGGAATTTTTTTAAATACAAATTTTAATACTTGTTTCCTCTAGTTGTTACAATCCAATTTTCTCATTTGGTACTTTAATGCACGCACCCCGAGAGCACAACAACTTTTACGATGTTTTTTTCCTCCTTTCTTCTTATCAATCGGGTCGACTTTCGCCTCTTCTTAAGTACTTCTGAACTCCTCTTATTGAGCACCATTTGAATCGTGCGATTCGCTATAACGCGAGTAGCGCGGCTCGGTTTATAAGCTGCTCTTCCGCTCGGGGAACTTTTCCCGAAGGCGAGTAACGATAATGCGACGGCAGTAGCGGGTGTTCGAAAGAAGGAGAACGGCAGTTTCGATGCTTAAGTTGTTGTCGCGCCGTGAGGAGGAAGCCCTTGAGGATTCGCTCGCTGGAAAGCGGGCGCGCGCGCGCGCGGCCGTTCTCTCTCCCACCGGGATTCGTTGTTATACGTGTGTTTGTACAGCATTAAAACTTGAAACTCACCCAGCGCGCGTACTCACACTAGAAAGGGGGAGAGAGAAAGAGCTTTAAGCTCCGAAAGTTCCCGCTTGTCCTCCTTTCGGTATTTATGCCGCGCGTATTTCGAGAGCTCTTGTCCGCGCGAGCAAGCTGCAAAGCTCTCGCGACCGAGAAACGCGTTAACATTTGCGGCGAAGGAAGCGAGGCTATTCCGGAGCTAATGTCTCTGATTGGTATTTGCACATGTGTTGCCGAGAACGTATCAGCGTCGTTATGTAAAAGCTGACTCTCTCAGCCAAGTTATTATTTATTTCTATGACATATTTTATATTCTCGCTTTTCTGTCTGTGATATTGTATTTTAATTAATTTTTTTTTTTATAAGAAGAAAATTTGAGAAACTGTCAGAGTGTGTCTACGACACACACACACACACATGATATTTTATTGTTTATGAATTAGACCGTGGCATTATCGATGTTCAGACGCGAGAAAAACTAAAATACGTAAAACGGACGATCGAGAAGGCCGCGTTTCGCGAAATGCTCTCTCAATTACCGTAAAATCACATTTTTCTCCTGCTTAATCGTCTGAATCCACACGCAATTAGGTCACCGCTATCAATGATCCATTAAATCTCCGATATATACAATTTCCGATATATAATACAAAGCCGGGGCGGAAAACGATCGGTTAATAGAGTCCCATCCTGGCGTGCAACTTTTGAAAAATGGACCTCTCGACCGAGAATTAATGCGAGCCAGGTGGGAAACTCAACTGATTACACCCGAATTTCGCTTCTCTCTTTCTTTTTAACTTGTTTACCAATATCACACAAATCTTGTTTTTTGTTATTCAGTGGGCGTTAATGTAATTTGATAATTATTTACAGACGAGAATGTAAGTGACGAAAAAAAAGTTCAACGTATAAATATATATTCCGTATGTATGAAACGAACAAGACGAGAGATACATGTAAATTAAAACTTTTTACCTCTCTTGAAAACTCGACAATAAATAGCACTTTTAATTGACAAGTATCTTTTAATCAACAAGTTTCAATTTGTAATCTTCAAAAATTAATGAACCGAACGAAGAAATAAATGAGAAGATATAAATTCGCGTATTATCTTTTTTTTGTTTTAAAATATATATATTATTGGTTCTAGAATCTCATATTCTCGTTTTAGATTTGTTAATATTATTACGTCAGTGTCCGTGCATAAGACACGGTGGACAATTTAAATTTATTCGATTATTCATTTATATTTTTTATTCTCTACTCGAGAGTTAAAAGTAGTTAAAAATCGTTTCCCTCGATCGACCGGCGAATGCATTCCCGGCGCGTATCTATTTCTTTTATTATCACATTGTATTTCGAGATAACGTATTGCTCGCGCGATACGCCGTTACATATTATATTCCGAGGCTTTTCCGCGAAGCCGGCCGCCCTCGGGGCGCGCATTTTTCTCGCAATATTTCTGCGGGAGAATCGGTGGGTTATGGGTTTCGGAAGTGAGTACTACATTAAAGAAGGGGCTGTTCACTTTTCTACTTTCTTTCGTTCTCTCTCTCTCTCTCTCTCTTGCTCTTTCTCCCATAGCCGTTGTTATATTTATGACTGGTGATCTATGGAAGTCCGCCGCCCGCGCTTGTTGTGAAAAATCCGACGGGTAAGCGGACGCTAAGTAGCTCTCAAAACTAACTTAACGCGAGAAAAGTTGAATGAACGTCCCCGAATGATATGCATTCAATTTAAACTTCGATTAACAACAACGATAATTAGTAACGGTCGAAACGTCGAGAAAAAAAAACGATGCATTAAAAACTACCGCGCGAAAACGAGATTCGTTCTCGAATTATGGCCGGCTTAAATTTTGACAATCCCGGATTTCACCTGGCGGGAGGCTCGCTCAAACGCGTGTATGCACGCACCCCCAGGAATCCCGTTTAATGAAATGTCAATACTCGCAACCTGGGTTTTAGTCTGGCAGCGGCGCGTTACTGTCAAACCGGATTCGCCATAGTTTTGTCACTCTGTTTTGAGGACAAACGACGAAGGACGCGGATTTATAGGTTGATAGACGATAGCGATTGCACAGGGGAAAGGGAGAGAAAGAGAGAGAGGGAGAGGAAGCAAGAGAAGGACTCTCGCTGCGACAATATTTTACAAACTTCCGTCTCTTGCCCGGCAGGATTAAATAATGCAGATTGCAATTACAGAAAGCAACGCGAATTCGTCTCTGTCGTTACGCCGCTCCTCTCCAACGGGTGATTAAAACATAATGAGATGACATTTGTCGGGTACGAAAATATCCCCTTCGAGATGTCTCTTTCCGCCTCTAAAGTGGAGCGCGAAGTCTCTTTTCGCGTTCAGTTTTCTCGCGACTGCGGTTGACACCATTAGAATTTGGCTTGCTTGTGCAGTTCAATATAAACGTCGCGAGAATATCTCGAAAAAAAGGGGAAAAATCTGATCGTTACATTCGCGTATTAATTGTTTAAAAATACAGTCAGTCGGTTTTGATTGCAATTTAACTATAATGTCTATTTACGGAAATGAAATTTTTGTTGTGTGGTAAAAATTGGTAAAAGAAAAAATGAAAAATTGAACTGCAAAAATCGACGGCAAATATTCCAAAACCGAATATATATTGCGAGCGCGAGAAAATATATTTTCCAAAAAGTAACGAGCACATCTTCCCTCAAGGCACCCGTCGATATTTCGCATCGAAAAGTTAAACCACATCGGCGGATAGTACATCCCCCGTTCGACGAGAAGCGCAGAGGGATGGGATGAAAGAACGGAGCTGTCTGCCTCGCGACGCGGAGCTCTTGAGGCTTCAGCTACGTTCTCCATCGCCTCTCTCTTCGTTTTCCTACATCCGTTCGATTCTCCTGCTCATCCCTCGGGGGGCTGCGTAACACGTGCGGGTGGAATCGCGAGGGTGGGTTCGGAGGCGGCGGCCGTAGGCGCAGGGGTCGAGGAGCCCGTAGACGACGGGGAGGTTGAAAAGGTGGTCGGGACTCGCGCAAGAGTAACTGCTAGTAACAATGTTTTCTCACCCCTTTAGCGTTTTAGCGGCAAGAGAAAGAGCGTAGGGTGGGACGAGGAGGAAGTGATGCGGAGCATGCCAGTCTTACTCTCCCCGCGCGCTGCCACCCCACGTGGGGGCGCGCTGCGCTTGCTTATACACCCTCCGCAATCAATTTCGTCAATACCGCTTGTTGCGGACGGGGCACGAGGGGGATAGAGAAGGGGATGGAAAGAGGGTCGCCGTCTCGCCCGCGGCTGCCTCTCACTCTCTTCCCTCTCTTCCCTAGTCATTCCACAAGAGGGGCTGTTGATGGATTTTTACGTTCGAACGACGGCGCGACACCGAAGTCACCGAAACCTTTTGTTTCCGCCTCTCTCGCTCGAGTTTTGATTAAAGGTATTATGCAAGTAGCGCCGGAGCGGCGAAGAGTTGCGGGCTGGGGAGGTGAAAAAGGAAGGGTGTGAGAACGATGGTCGGCGATTAAATCTCGGAAGTGTGGGACACCATCTAAAGTTCAGGCATTTCGTGAGTTTTATCAGTCCCTGGTTTTTTCCTTGCCCTTCGTGTTCTGGCAGTCTTACTAATTATATCGGTTTTTTCACTGCCTTAATTATATCGTTAAATTATAATAGTGTGTACAGTGGTTTGTTTATTTTCATAAATAAAAAGAGCATAGATGATAAATAATGAGAATATTGATTCTCAAAAATTGTGGGAATTTCTTTGGTTATTTCTGTCTAATTAATTCTTTCAATTTTTTTTTTTAAAACAACAATTCATGTAGCCAATTTCGAAGATACGATCTTGATTCTTTTAGTATATTTTTATTTTGCACCGAGATCGCCCTTCTGTTTAGTACTTCATCCCTCCCGCGTTCTTCTCGAGAAGGGTCTTGTGATAGATTTTTATGTTCGTGCTGCACAGCGCGCGCCAATCTCTTTCTTTCCCCCCTTCTGCGCTTTTATATCGAATCCACTTACACCCTTACGTTGCAGTTCTTCCATTCCGGATCGTAATTAATATTGCCATACAAGTAGCTGTATCGAAAAAAGATCGCGCGGATCGAAGAATTATTGCGCGGTGAATGTTACTTCGATTGTAATAAGATATAAATCACGCGGTAATCTTACAATTAATGTTTTTTTTTTTAATACCACATAAGAGATATAATTGAAAGATTAAAAAAAAGGAAAAAACAGGTGCGAGTAAAACTTCAAATTTTTACAGCAACAAAACAATTCCAGATATTTCTCGCGTGATCTCTTCGGTTTCGACAAGATATATCTCCTTTAAGCTTTCGGATAGAAGAGATAACAGCAACGTGTTCGTTTATACAGACAGATTCTTTACATCCGGAGCAAAACAGTGAATTTTGTACGTAAGGAGGAAAAACAATTTACTTGTCTAATACGCGCGCGTCCGTTCCCATAAATATTATTGCAAGGTTTTGGTCTTTAGGGCGACCGGTTACCACGACGCCCTCGAAGATCTCGAGATATGATGCTTTTCAGTAAAATAACAGCCCCGCGGGCATCTCGGACCCCGACTTCCCGTATTTCTTTCCCCCCCGCGCCCTTAGATAATTGGACTCCATGATTCTGCGCAAATACGACGGTAACAAACCAAACAACATCCATCCTTGCACACTACGGTGACGAGGACTGCGATCGAAATAGGAAACCAAGAGAACTGCGTGCTATATTGAAATTGTTAAATACAATTTTACATATATATTCGCACACAAACTAGAAACTTAGTAACAAATTCGTGGAAATCAAACTTATCTACAAATTAAAATGTAATTTCACAATTAAAATGTTTTTTTTTTCTTCACTTTTATCATACAGCTCCGGCGGGATTAGATCTCTGGCAGAGTACGCGCACAAAAGTTGCTCCTGCGCCCCTCGTACATTTCCGTAACGACTTCGCCGGTGCGACAAACGCATTCTTAACGGCGCGACGCAATAAACCTAACGCGACGCGTCGCAACTAATCGCGGTAATTGATTGCTTTTCGATGGTGACGATTGTTTGAACGAAAGCGCGCGAATCGTAAGAAATGTCTGTCTCACATTATGTTAATTGCGAAATTTGCGATAAAATTTAGAAATGTAAAAAAATTGAGAATTTTAGATAATGTCTCCCTTCGGTGTTTTCTTATTTAATCGAACATAATAACAAAGAAAAAGATACAATTTATTCTAAATATTCCTTTGATTTCTAATACTCTTGATTTCGATTTCTTATTGCATTTCTTATTGCACTAGAATTGATTTACGATATTACGTAATACTACACCGTTATTACTCACGATACAATAAATCTAATCACTGATCATCTCGCGAGGAATTGCGCGGGAGCAGCGAGAAATTAGCGGCACGCTCGCCGCACATTTCGGCGTTACGTTAGCGATTTGCTCCGGTCACGATAACGCGCACTTAAGCGGGGTATGGTACGACGTGTACTCCGCATGTAGCGCAGTCCACTTACGTGTAATCTATTACGCGTTTCCCCGCCGCGTCGTCACAGTCGGTAGTGCCACAACGGCAAAAGTTATACGCCGGGCAATGTCGCCAAATTAGTGAAAGGGTTGGTTGCAAACTGAAATGGAGAGGCTCCGCCCGCTCTCTTACCCTCGTCGTCGGGGGTCGTGGCCACGTCGTAAGGGTGGAAGGGCATCCACGGCCGCTTCTGGGCTGCCCTTGGCCAGGGCCACCGGTGTACTTGGCAGAGAGTGCTTTTCATCTCCGTAAATGGACCGGCGGTAAAGCAATTTTGGTACATTACCTATACCTGCTTCGCGTTCTCTTCCCCGTCGTCAGGGTGTGTCGACCCCGAGCCATCCTCGTCTTTCATCTTGCGGCTGTTACTCGATCATGACAAGCGCTTGATTTCGATAGGAAGCGTTCAGTAGAAGCCAGACACACAGAGAGACCGAGGAATGATTTTGACATCTCGAAAGATAATGCCTAGCGTTCGCTTTGATCGTGAACGAAATTCGCGGGACTGGGAATCGTGTCTCCGTCGCCTTTGGAAGCTCTCTGGATCTTCGAATTCTTCGAGGTTTCTCGCATCTTCGAATATCATTTTTCGATATTTGCGCGCGTTTTGCATTTCTTGGATCTTTCAATCTTTTACTCTTTCAATTTGCTTGAAATTTAATTTTTTTTTTTTATAAATTCTTGTAATAGTTTTTATTTCAAATAGCATAACTACAGATACACACGGTTGCATCTCTAAAAACCAGTTAATAATGTTTAATTAAATTTCCAATATAAAATCCGACTTTTTCCGAGGTATTCGAAGAATTCGTAGATGAGAGATGCGCGGCGACAATAAGCCCGAAAAACGCACTGAAACGATTCGGTCTCCGAGTCGATCGGGGAACAAAGAGTCGTGTAAACGCGACGAAAAACGCTCATACAGTGCTTCATGGGCCGGAAGAATTCGATGGAAATGTTAAGTGGAACATGGTTGCTTGAACGCATCCGGGAAAATGTCAACGGGGGTGGAAGAAAATGACCGAGGAGCGACAGAGTAGTACGTCCGAGATAAATCGAGATAGACGGGCGATGTCTCTCGACTTCCTCGAGAAATCTCTCTCGCATCTCCCGTTTGGCTTCACCCTAATCGACCTCCGGGCCCTTCGGAATTCGATCCAATCCATTTTCAAGGGGGGGTAGTTTCGCCTTCCGTACACCTGATCTCCGCCGACGAATCGCCCTCGATCGCACGACGCAACGATCATTATTTATAAACGCCGCTGTGTCATTGTTTAAGGAGCGAACGCTCGAGATATAAGTCTTTGCGGAACAAATTGTCTCAATTCGACG